>GL379975.1:269093-279177 GCA_000143925.2 Caenorhabditis brenneri
ACCGGGCACTAACAACCAAGTAACGTCGATTGATATTCAGAGCTAGTCAATTGATCTGAATGAATGGAGCATGAGTTCTCATATTCAGTTTGACGAGTCTGAAATCACTCTTCCATCATCATGATCATACCTTCAGTATATTCATTGTCATCATGGCTCTATTAGATATTCGTGCGAGTCTGACGTTCTGAAGTCTTACAACTTCGAACAGCATCCTACACTATCTCTTTGTTTTCTTGATTTGCGCTTTGCTCGATAGGATCAGAGTCTTTCGCATGAAGCTACTATTTATTTACTCCGCGTCTCTTCTATCTCACGTATCTGATGTGTCCTTTCCTGAGTATCGATTGGCGACGGTTGTAGTTTTTTTCCGATATCAGTTTTCATGAGCCACAATCTCGTATGGCCACGTAGCGGAGAAACTTCGGCCACAGCAAGGGATTTCATGTTTTTAGAGCGGTATATCTCGTTTCAGAGCGGTTTTTGACATGTGCTTCAAGAGGAAAAAGTGTTCAGCTTGTCCTAATTTACCGGAATCAAAAATAAAAAAATGGGACTTCAGTCCTCCTTTAATGTTTAGAGAATTGAATTTTTATTTTCAGTAGGTCTACCTGTAGTGTGAAAGAGGTGACTACCAAATTTTCCTTTTTGCAATGGCACTTCTCTTAGAAGTTTTGAGGTTTATGGACTGAATGACTCTTGAGGGAATCCCAAAAACAAATGAATTTAACTGGAGGGAATTTGAAAGAGAACTGTATCTGAAATTAATTCCAATGATTGAAATGTATCGAGTATCTATTGGGACTTCCAAACCAAATCTTGAGTAAAAAATACCATATAATTAATAAATAATTCAGGAAGCTCTACCAAATAAGGTTTGTTTGTTCAGTTGGGAGGTCTTTTGTTCGTTTTGAACACTTCTCCTCTTTCATTTGTTTTCCCTTTTTCTCTTCCTTCCACCACTTTCCCTCACTTCCCGATCTCTCCTCTCTTTTCCGCCACTTTTGCGTTTTCTTTCTTCCCTATCCTCCAGTTTTCTATCTTCTTTTTCTCCATCAGACCCATGGTGGGAACTTATCCATGAAAAATATAAAATTCCATCGCATCGGTGGTTCAGTGGTAGAATGCGGGCGGCCCGGGTTCGATTCCCGGTCGATGCAATTCTTTTGCCCAAAGCACAATCGAACCTTCAACCTTTTTCCCGATCCTAAATAGGGATTCCATTCATAACACATCTTCATTCTTACAGCTCCGAGATCTTCTTGCTAAAGCGGAACAAGTATTGCACCCATCAAATGTCTATGTGGCAAGACTTAGGACAGCATTATTCCATGTCACAGGAACACTTACCATGGATAACCTATCCTCAATGCATACTCAAATTTATAATAACTACAAAATGTGTTTCCCAAAAGCCGATCGTCACGTTGGATTCCAACTTCTTCATATTGTGAAAGCACTAATTGAGAAAGATGAGAGAGATGAAGCAATGCCCTATGCATTTGATGCCATGAATATTTTTGAAGTTTGTTTCGGATTGGATCATCCATACTATCTTCAAACATTGGCTTTATGGACTTATTTGGAGAAAAAGGTTCATTTTGAAATAAATCATTTATTCAACTCATTTGTATCTTTTCAGCTTCCAAAAAGCAAAGAAGAACTCGTCCAACTGACCAATTTCTCTGATAATCGTCCAATTGATATTGTCAGTCTTCTGAAAAGAGCCAACATGTTACCACCACCTCCGTATGCAGCAGGTGTTGCTCAACCGGTCTAAATCTGTTTATTTTATCTGAATTCTTGATTTGGTAGCCCATAACGTTCCTGCTAACATTGTTACACTATGAATTGGTAACTTGAATGAAGTTCTGTTGTTGTTATTAACTTGTTAACAAATGAAAAAACGTCAACGAATATACAAAAAAAATAGAATTCATAATATGAATATCTCTCTCACCATTTCTAGTAAAAACTTCTAAAATGTGTAAGTTCATTCAACTTTCTGTCCATCTGTTTCTGAAATCCCTTTTCCAGCAACAAGTGATTTCGAAAGAATTGATACTCTAATGAAGCTTTGCGGAGAGCATCAGAAAAGTTTACACGAATCGCTCGAGAATGTAACTCGACGAGTGAAGGTTCAAAATAGATTTACACTTTAAAAAGTATTTGAATTTGTTTTTAAGGATGTGAGTGAATTGATGAGTGTCCGTATTCATCAAATGACTCAGAAAATATCGACATTAAGATCGAAATTTGATTCAGTTCATTCAAATAATCAAAAGGTTCTGTCTTGTTTGAATTCCCCTGTAAAATTTGAATCGAAATTTCAGTTGCTTGAAAAAATAAAAGAAAAATTGGATGAAATAGATGCACAAGAAATGGAAGCGAATCGAGAGTTCGATGAATTCCGACGAAAAGTTAATTTTGCAAAAAGACAACGAAGAAAATATGGATTAATTCGTCATGTTGGATATAAAATTTACAATTATGGGGTTACAATTTTAAGTTTTCTCGGATGGTATAAACCAGTCAAAAAGAACAAAGAAACGAAAAAAACTGAACTTATACCGTTAGTTTTTTGATTGAAAAAAATAGGTTTTTATTACAGCACTGAAAACGAGTTTACAGTATGTTAGTGAAAACAAATTAAAAATTTACAACGTCTTTAATCTTTACAGGATTGTCTCACCCTCCGAAAACATATTGACCGTAGTCATGCCAGAAAATGCTAATTCAACGCCACCCTTGAAGGTCGAGCAATCGGAACTCAATAAAAAACGAGAATAAATCTTTATTTCTTCATTTCATTTCTCTTTTCGAATATGAAATTTCCCGTCAGTGCTGTTATAACACTCATTTTCTTTCGAATTATAGGTAATTTCGTATCTTGACGTCATTGAATATTTGGATTCAGGCAGTGTTACTTCTCGCAAACAATTCAGTCAGAAGTTTGAGAAGGTCTCAATAACAGATGATTGTGAGAAGAATCAGGAATCTGATGAGATTTTTGGACATCGAATTAATTATCACACAGATGAAAGTGGAAATGTATTTTGTTTCCGAAAGAATGCAATTGATAATGTTACCCGTATTACTTCCACATCAAGATCCTTTGAAGATCCTAGATTCATGTGTTCAAAAGGTCCAATGACATGGTACAGAGGAAGACGAAATATTGATTTTCTAGGTAGATTTCAATTTGTTTTCATAACATTTGATGTTTTCTCTAGGACGTCCGTGTCTGTTTTGGTCTACTATTCCTAATTCAACATTCGATAACTCTTATAGTTCCAGTTCATCATTTAGTATGAAAAGAATATTACCAGACGAATACGAAAACTTTTGTCGGAATCCGGATGAAAATCCCTTAGGACCATGGTGTCATTTGGAAGAAGGTCTCAAATCTCCGTGTTTGGAACCATGCAGACAATCAACTGAAACATCATCTGAATTCGTTTGTTTGAACCGAAATGGATTCCCATATACAGAATATGATATGTCGGATATTCTGGATCTTCCGCAGTTAATTGGACTCTTTGATGATGTTGATTTGATGTATGAATCTCGTTTTGTGATACCAATCAAAATGAATCGATTGTCTACAAAAAGGTATAAACTTGTTAACAAGACGTCTTCAACATTTATTCAATTCAGTTGCATCAGTTCCGGAGCTATTGCTAATCAATTTGGACCTTGGATAGCAGTTCTTGATGAAAAGGCAAACGATTTTCTAAAAACAATTGGAAGAAAGTAACTTAAGAACAACGATTTCTAATAAACCAAAGAAATTTTGAGGATACTTCGCGACATATGTGTTCCTCTGGATTACTCGGAACCGCCCACCCATACAGACGAATCTCTTCATAATGCACTTATAGAAGATGAGCTTACTGTATCTGGTTGCTCTTTCTGGAGAAGATGTTTTTCTTCTTGTCAAGATGACATCACAACATGTTGGGAGAAAGATTGGGATTCTTATTTTGGCACTAAAACGACAACTGTCAATGGGAAGTCATGTTTACCGTGGACTCAAGTGTCTTCTGAAATCCTGAAAATGGCTAATTCTAAATCGAACGCATCGGAACAATACAATTTGTATTCCGCTTTCCTTTTTGAAGATCCCTCTCAATTCTTTGTGAAGTCAAGATTATTTTTAAACACAGAGTGGGAAAACAGTAATAGTACGGACAAATGAACTAGATAATTGTTTCAGAAGTTCATGCATGCTTTTGAATAGACGGAACTCAGATGAAATGAAACAGATGCATTCTGAAAATTCTGAGTTTCCAGTTGAAAAATGGAATTTCGAATATAAGAAAATGTTCCAACAAGGTCCAGGTTGTTTTGTCAAAAATGTAAGTCTTAGAAAGAAAAGAAGTTGATGTCTTATTGTTCAAGCTTTCAGAATAAAACGATCGAGTTCGATTCATGCTACTCTGAATGTGAGAAACAACCGAAGATAAGCTTAACTAAAAAGCTATGTTTGGAGAAACATCGATACTCACTTTGTAAACCAAGAAAGGATGACGACTGGTTGAAACGTGGAAGAAAAGTTAACTGATTTCAAGTTAATTTCGTTTGTATGGAAAAACTAATTTTTACCGTTAAGCATGAAATTGGCCAATTACTGTATGATCGAAGCAGTGCATATCGATTTTCCCGTCGAAGTTTGGTCAACAAAAACAACTTTTTGATAGTTCTCAAAATTACCGTATACTGGGTGCCACTATAGAATAGTTTCAAAAGGTTTTATTATGTCCGATTTTCTATACATTTATTGTTGGAATTGATGAGGTTCTTTATTTTCCTTTTTCAATCTGAATTCTTTTTTCATTCAAAACTCTCATTCGGGCTAGACTTTTTCATTGCAAAACGGCAGTTTTTCGATGCAATTTTTCAATATTTGTGATTCTGCTAAACAACGCGCGCAACGACACTCCGTTCTGCATTCAATCCTTCGCTATTGATCACTCGTCAATTATTAAAGTATATTAAACAGTTGAGCTGCTATTGAATGTGTTATGGAAGGCGAATCCAATGAAGATCAAGCACGATTAATTGCTGAGCGAGAAGAGATTCTTAGACAATTAGAGTTGTTGGGTGAAGGTGAGTACTACTTATCGATCTTAATAATTCCGAATGATAAGAAAATAGACTATTTTCATTTCAGAATCTGACATTGAAGACCCTAATGAGGAAATAAAAGAACAACAGGATATGGAACCCACAAATGAAAATTTTGAAGAAGAAAAAAACGTTTTTAAAGCGGAGGTGGACGATGAAGTTGAATACTCTCAAAGTTTTGCGGAGGAAATGAAATATCAAGATGACATCAACGACGACTCATCTAATGCTAACGATGTCGAGTTTGATCCAACTGATTTCGAAGATGAAAAAAGTTTGCTAACTTCACGTTATTGATTGATATTTCATCTTCCTTTTAGGCCGGAGCAGCTTACCAGTTGACGAGAAGAATTCGATCGACTTAGATGAAGACGAGGAGAATACAGGTTCTGATGAACAGACCACGCCAGGAGCGGGTGAATGCACCAATTTTACTCCTACGTTAGTTTTCAAAGTTTCTGGAGCAGAAGAGATTAATTACGTTTTGTAGCGAGAAAATTGTATTGAACCGTGTAGACCTCGACAGGGACACACCACTTCCAGAAGGTTGGACACTTATCAATCACCACAGTGGAATGCCTGTGTATTATGTAAGTTTTTTTGAATGATAACGTTTCAGATTCTGACAGTGATCGAATATATTTTAATTCAGCATAAGTTCACTCGTGTTGTCACACATTCAAAACCATATCAAGTCGAAGGAATGATCCGTGATCACGAAATACCAATCTCAACGATCCCGTGCTTGTTTCGTGAAATTATGAATAAGAAAGTAAATAATGGGATTCGGGAAATCGAATAATACTAGTTATTGCAGCACGTTGACCTTGCTATCGAAGAGGAAAAATGTCCGATGACTTATGAACAAAAACAGGATTTTTTGAAAGTGAGTTATTAATTTATTCTTCATTTTCAGGACTCATTTCGAATATTTCTATTTGCTATGTTCTCTATATTCATCTTACATAAATATAGCCAAAAATCGTCTGACAAATCACTTTTTTTGGTTCCGGCCTTACTAAACTTGGCTAGAAGCATTCAAGTGATATTGTACGATGAAAGTCTGGTTTTTACTCCCTTAATTGAAAAACATCGTGCTCATTTTCCGTGGATTCCCTTTTTAGATATCCACGAATGAGAAGACGCTTACACCGGATCAGTATCGAGAGTATTGTGAAAGGAGGTTCGAATTCAAGAAGATTATGGTCAGTTTTTATAAATAAACGAAATTCGACTACTTTTTTTTGGTATTGGAATCATATTGCGAATAAACGGAAATATGATTTTTGAGACAATAGTGCCAACTTTCGATTCCTTTTTTCAGGTAAATCGTTATCACAATACAGAGAAGAAAGAAGGCAAAGCTCAACAGAAGCACCTGAACGCAATCCTTAAAAAAAGAGGATTTGACATGGATTACGATCAATTGAAAAAGAGAAACAATCCAAACGATGTTCTACTCTCTTCAGATACTGGAGCAGTTTTAATTGATTTAACACCCGTCTTAAATATGCCGACTAACAGAAAAGGTGTTTCAAAAAAGCCATACCTTCTTAATCCAATGGTAAGTTCCTTTATTCCACTGGCTGTCCATCGGAAAAAAAATCAATTTTACAGGGAAAAACATCAGTCGCAGTTTTGAATGAGTTTGTCCAACGACTTGCCAAAGGAACACTCATTTATGAAGTAGAAGATACTCGGAATGTTTCATGCCCATATCAAGCGACTGCTATGTTAACGATGAGAATGAACTTGCTCAATGAAATGGCTGGACAATGCAAAGAAAGTTTGGTTGTACTCAGTGAGATCGCAGCGGCAACAGGAGCTGATGCAGTAAACTCCGTAGGTGTTCCACCCGATCATAGTAAGTGAACAAAAATTATTTGCAACTAAAAGTTCAAATTGATTGTTTTCAGAACGATTTGCAATCGGAACAGGAGTTGGAGCAAATAAGAAAACAGCTCGTTTAGTTGCTGCAAAAGATGCCATCTCAAAATTAATCCCAAAATTGAGAATTACGGATGAATATGTTTGTAATGGTGTTCTCGAAGAAGAACTACAAAAAGGATTTGAAGAAGAATCGAGAGAGTTATTCAAAAAAGTGAAAATTGATTCACCAAATCTTGTCCAAATGTGCACTCGATTTGCTATACCAAAACCATTCAGCTTGCTCAAAGATGCTATAAGTCGTTCATTGCGTTGGAATGGAATGGAATTGATAATGGAAAAAGAGATGGTTGGAAGCGGAAGTCAATTTTCAAAAGTGACGTTGAAATTAGGAGAAATGCAAGCGGAAGCAGAGGCTATTGGTGTGAAACAAGCCACTCAAATGGCATCTCAATTGTTGTTCAAAAGAATGCATCGGGATTTGGAAACGTATGGAGCTTTCCTAGACGTCTATGGCAAACTGAATGACAAAGCAAAACTGGATGTTGCAAAACGACAACACGACCAGGTTAGTTACCGGATTACAGAACTAAAATGTATTATCTTCTTTTATAACTAAATTGATAATCATCATGGAGATCTCTGTATAGTTTCTAACCGATTAATCGAACGTTATATAATCAACAATCAACTATTCCTTTAGATTCTGCTTTTCTATGTAAATTTTGAATTCTTTCAGTTGGTTCGTCTCCCAGACACTGGTAATCTGCTAGAGCCAAATCTGAATGTTCTTGCTAGGCTAGCAGAAGAAATGAGGAATGTCAGTCTCATCTATCCTCCGAAAAAGTTTATGTTTGGACTTGCTCAAAATGCAATGGGATACTCAACTGAACAGAAATCAGCGTGCACTCAAACAAATTCGGACACAGGTCCACCGTTCCCAATGATGAACATGCATCCAATTCCACCTCCACCAATGACTTATCATCCATCATATTATCAGCAGCAACCTCCACATCCTTCGAATCATGTTCCTCATTTTATGCCACCACACCACGAGTATACTGGATACCAGTCGCCACCGTGCTATCCAAACATTTCAAGAAAGCGTGCACGAAATGAGGATGGACCGTCATCGACCTCTTCGTACTCTCACTCTTTTCCTCATCCACGTTAAAATGATCTTTTTCACTTTTTGATTTTCATGTGTCCATAATATTTAACTTTTCCATGATATTCTTTTCATTTTTGCCTGCCCATATATATATATTCTGTTTGATTCCATATGCCACTATCAGTGATCTGTTATATTCAAGTTGTTGTTTTTTCTTTGGATAATTTTTCAATAAAAACGTTTCATCTTGTACGAGAAGTTGTGTTCGTTTATGTTTACCTCCTGCTCTTCCTATGCTCTCAACCCAAAAGGGAAACTGAGAGCAACAGAAGAGGGAACAGATAGAGGTTAGTCAAATAAATGATGAGACAGAAAGAAAGATGAATGGTAAATATAACAAAACGGTAGGCCCTCTTTAGTTAGTTGGCTATCCCTTCTTCTCCTCCTCCTTTTCTTTTCTCAACAACTTCTTCTTCTCCAAATGGTCCGGTACCATCGAAAGTCACATATTACGTAATCATATCTAGGTCATTCATTCTCTCATATAGCTTATTTTATCCATTTACAATATCCTAATTTTCTACCTCGTTCTTATCGATTTCTGAATGTATTTGGTATGTAGAATAGGAAGAAAAAGAAGAAGATATGATGAGTATATTGATAAGGAGAGAGAGAATGATTATTATTAAGAAGAAGGTCATTGACCGTTCTTACCCTCTTCTCGCCTCAACGGAGAAGGAACATTCATTGCGGTCAGGAGGACACTTTGTACTATTCATCAGAAATTTCCGTTTTTATCTCTGAATTTGTGAAGATTTGGATAGAATTCTTTTGGAAAATTTTCAGTCTCACCTCGTTCTGGAAGAATTTAAGACAAGGATCTTTTTTAATTATCATCATAGATTCTTAACCAATGTTTTCTGCCTCAATGCATGTCTTCAGATAGAGATTTCAAAGTAATGAGTCTTGTTTTATCTTCCGTTATTTTTTCAACCATATTGGAATCAGAAAGTTATCCAGATAGTTTTGATCAATGAATTTTAGGCATCGAGATATTGATGACGTCATATGAAAATATATCTCCATTTTTCTAAATTCTCAAAGAAATCCTTTTTCTGATCAGTGGAACTGTCTCTGAGCTAAAGACTATGTTATGCTTGATCCATTTTTGACAGAAGCTTCTCTCTTGAAACACAAAGTAATGTTCTATATCTCCGAAATCCTGAACGAGTTTCCATGAACTTCCATAGAATTCTCTACGGTATACTATCTGAAAATTGAAACCAAAGTGTCCCATGGTGAAAGTGTCATCTTATCTCGAGCCCTCTTAAGCTACCGTAATTCTAACTCACAATTGTTTGTTTCTTCATATTTTCCAAAAAATTAGTTCTCTCTGTCTTGTAATGACAGCGTTAGAACTATTTTTCATTGAACATCTTAACTCGGGCAACTCTAAAAAAGAAACTCAAACCGAAGCAGCTGTATCGAACTTTGGTAGCGTGTTGTTGACCATATTCTGAAGTGAACACTCAAGTTAAAAGCAGCTGCCTTTTGTCCAAGGTTCTCATAGAATGTCCATTCGGGGACCTTGAAAGTTGTCTTCTCTGCAGACATTCTGTTTTCATGACTCATTCTATCGGCTTTCTCTTTTTTTGCTTGAAACAATTCCCAAAGTAACTCTCTCTCTCCCTCTTTCATATTTACTAAAAACCTTCTTCTTTCTCTCTCCTCAAAACATTTTATCACATTACAACCAAACATTCGAAACACCGTACTCTTCTTCTTTCCACATCTTTGACTGGTCATTCACACAATATTTGTCCACTTCTTACCATTTGACCGGTGCTCTTTGCTCCAAAAGTTTGCGTAAGATTAGAAAACAAGAGGAGGTTCTGGCATAATTCAATCATAGATAACTCTCCTCTTGAGATGATTGTTCTTTACTTTATAGTATTA
>GL379975.1:279328-291955 GCA_000143925.2 Caenorhabditis brenneri
TTTTGACCTGAAGCCACAATCAGTTTCTTCTGTCTAAAAGATTTACAATGCTTCGCCTGTTTCTTCTGATAATCCGACTGTGATTTCTGAAAATAAAGATAGTAAGAAATCGATTGAAAGAGTCTGTTACCTCAATTAAATGGCCTCTTTCTTTGAAGAAACGAGCTGTCCTAAGAGCACACCCATCTGAATCAATCCTACTGATCGTACTTCTCAACCATTTCGGAAACATTTCTGGCTTTGCAGATGCATATCGAGTGTCCAGAAGAACAACTGTTCCGAAATCATTTTTGTGACGAAGTACACGACCGATTGCTTGATTCACCGCTCGGAAAGCTTCCATTTGATACCAATCTTGTGAAGATTGCCTTTCATGAGTCTGGAAAGAAGTTTCAGTTTCATAAATGTTATTAAAAATCGAGATTACTTTATCTTTTCTACCCATTAAATCATCCAAATACATCTTCTTCAAAACAACTCTTTCATCATGAATAGGTGGATAGGGAATTCCAACAATAATCACAGCTCTTGACTCAGCATCACAAAAATCAATTCCTTCTGATACTTTACCACGACAAACGGCCAAAAGAGCTGCTCCATGAGGTTCCGAGACTCCCTGAAAACAATAATGTTTGTTTTGAGAATTCTCCATTAAATTTCACCTGTGTATATCTTAAACGAACAGCTGCAAGCTCTTCTTTCGCTCTCGGTTCCACAACCACTTTCTTACTTTTTTCCATTCTTTCCCATAAAGTTTCCAATGAATCATTGGGTCGTTTTGTTGTTTTCCATGTGGCAACTAGCTCATCCATTTGGGAATAAGAGGAGAAAAATACTAAAATTCCTTGAGGTGTGGATTCCATCACACGGATCAGTGATTCTCCTACATCGGTTACATAGTCAATGTTCTTTCTATTTTGAAATGATCCAGTTAGTCCTCCACGTTTCCCACGTGTCACAATTGAAGTCAATACAGGAACCTGCTTCAGAGCATGCTCATTTTCGAGAATAGAACCAAAGTTCCTGGAACGTAATTCTACTAAAAACAACACATTGGTCTGAACTCACAATCCCATATTATAGGTGAACGCTTGAATTGGAGACAGTGTTCCACTGGCCAGTAAAACGTTGCGAACTCCTCGCATTTTGAGCATTCTCATCGAAATTGAAGCTTGAAAACAGAAATATTTGATCGTCAACTTCCCGCTGCCTTCTTCTTTTTTAATATACAACTTGCAGTTGTTAGCCACTGTTTTCAAATCTATTCGATCGACAAGCTGAAATAATTTATCTCTTTCTCTGATTCACAGTATACACATTAATAGCTGAAGGTAATATAGCTGAAGGTTCTGTAGTATTACGGTAATCGTATCCACTCGGAAAATCCAAATTGCCTTTATGATTTCACCTCCCCACTTCCCTAATTCATGAACACCATTTGTGGAATTTTTCAAAGAAAATATTCAATTTCATCTTTTCATTGTTTTTAATTGGCATGGTGTCTTTGAGAGGAGCAAAAAAGGAAAACAAACAATCAAAAAATGAGGTCAGTAAGAAATTACCGAGTTCAGATGCCCCTTCTAAGTTATCTCGATCACCAGTACTGAAGGTGAGACTTGCATTATTTTCCGTAGAAAAATGAAAATAACAGAAGAACAGAGCAAGTCGTGAAAAGATTCAACAAAGCTCAGAACAAAGATCATTCGATGTTATTGAAGTAAACGAAGACGAAGATGCTAATAAAGTCTTCACCCCAGACCCATCGCCCATCAATTCCCCCAATGTGTCAGTTATCCCATCAACTCATTTTGTACCGGTAAACATCAGTTTTGAACTGGAAAATGTAAAACAGGTTTGGTGACCTATGATTTATGGCACCTCCTGCTCTTCTTTCAGTTTCTTTTCGGTGTTACAATAAACAAGAATCTGGTTGTGAGTACTGTCAAACGTGAGTGGATGACTTGCTTCATGCCAGGTGATCAAGTCTCTAGTTTCAACCTTATTTCGATATGGAATCGTTCTCAACTTGATCGAGAATTATCGAATGTTGTTAAAAATGAATCACAAAAGTGTAAACTGTCATTTGTTGTCATTCGTGCATGGAATATGTCGTGTATCACCAGAAGCCAAATGGACAGACTGGGTATTTTGATCGATGATCGTCTTCACTACTTTACTGTTCGAGTTTATTGTAACAATAGAGCGGCAGGGTTATACTTACGATCCGAGAAGAAACGTATGCTGGTTACTCATGTGCGTGGATAGTTTTCATGAGAAAAAATTGAAGTTTGAAGTATTCAGATTCGCGCGAAAACCTCCATCAGTTTTTCGCTGCTTATTGGTGATCAAATATTGGGAATCAACGATGAAATTTTAGCTGGCAAAAGTAGTAAAGCAATCTACAAACAAGCAAAGGATTTGATGCTGAGAGCCAGAAAGCTTGAATTTATCGAGTACTGTTTCATAATAGGAAGAAACAAATATTCGAGTTTATGGTTGTTTTATTGTAGGATTCTTGCATGTCGTCCAATTTCGGTTCGTAGTTCTCCAACACCGAGCGTTGATGCTGAACTTGCAATGAAGCTCGCAAAAACTGCTGCTGAACAACCCAGCAAACCGGATAAAAAATGTAATGCAGTTTTTCTGTAGGTATATTGTATATACTATGACAATTAAGCTAATGACGACGCCTCCACCCAACCATTAGCAGCTGATGCTCTTGAGATTTCTTTTCGCGAGCTGACAGTTCTACAACAATCGATTAAAATTGATTTGCCACTGGTTATTCAGAGATAAATTTAAAATATAAAAGTTGAATTTCCAGCCTACTTGTGACAAGGGAGCTCCTCTGTTACGTCCGTCTATCAATTCGGCTGATCAATCTAATACAGTATCCTGTGCGAGTGAGAAATCTGAGTATACTCCCACGAACAACACAACTGGTTCAATGATGGTTTCAGCAATCAGTGAAACTCCTCGTAAACGAGGAATGATATTCAAAAAACGATCTCAACAGATAGCTTCGATTAGCTTCACGGTGAGCTCGATTAAAAACAAATGTCAACAATTCCAACTTTAAGGAGCAACCAGAGACATCAAAAGTAACTTCTGATATATCGGAAGAAGCAGAGTTGAAAAAATGCGATCCACGTTCAGGAATTGTATCTTATATCAAGAACGTTTTCAACAATTGAATTTTTTAATGAATTTTGTGGTAATATTCAACTTACTTTTACACTTTCGTCACCAACTGCAGCAGCAATTTCTTGAGCATGTGTCGAGTATATTGACAGGAGAAAATCAGCAAGTGTTTCCATTCCATCTCCTTTTTCAGTTAAAGAAACTTCTTCATTTTTGGATAATAAATACGAAATGGCATCTCTCAAAACATCTACAAAGCGTTCTACTGAATTTCCATCGAATCCTGCTCTTGCCAGAACTTCCAAGAGAACTTCTCCATCGCTTGCTTTACCATCTAACGGTGGTATATTCTGAAATCATCACTATTTGAAAATAACAAATCCTCTTCATGTATTATCAGAATAAAACATTATTTTAACTTTCTGGAGAAATACTTACCTTCAGCTTGTCAGATTCAAACAATTTGTCAATTTCTTCTTCTAGTAGGAACACTTTCTCCAACAGCGCCATCAAGTCTTCAGTCTTCAAATTTTCAATCAATCTCTTCGTCAAATCTATTTTTTGGCTTCCAAATGCTTCCATGCACCCATCAGCTTCCGTTCTTGCTGTTTCCTCTTCATCTACTAATAAGGCCAAAACTTTTTTCAATTCTTCAATGCACAATGCAATACTCGTTGAAGATAATTCTGTAGATGCATTGGATTCACAGATTGATTCCAAATTATGGGCCTCATCAAAAATAACGATAGAGTTTTTTAAATCCAGCTTATATCTTCTTCTCATTTTCGGGTCAATGATGTAGTTGTAGGGTAAGAGGATCAGTTCGGCAGTTTCAGAGCGTTGACGAGACATGTAGTAAGGACAGATTCTGGAAATATGCATACTCTTTGTTATTTTGTTTGGAGACTTCTTACGAATTTTGTGTCCCAAGTTTCACGAAGTCTTCGATATCCATCGCTTCTCCTGTATCCAAAATCTCGGTCATCTTGTCAGTTGTGCATGCTGTAGAATTAAAAAAAATTTTGTCTATAATATATGATCTAGTATTGAATACCATCAAACTTATTATGATAGTGACATGACCGCTTTGAAACCAATCCACGACATACATGTGCTTGCCGATTGGACTCTTTGATTTTCTTAACTTTCTGATTGATGCAGAAATGTTCTCGTGAGCCAAGGATTGTGGTTTTCACCCTGGAGTAAATATCGGATATATAATTATGGTGCTCATTATACAAACCATTTATACTCAGTTCTATTGAGTTCATGTACTACTTGCTCCAGTTGTGAATGAGTTCTTGATGCATAGAAGATGGTTGGGATGAATGTCTTTTTCAATTTATCTTCTGTTCCTGCACCTCCTGCACCGGAGGTCTGCCAAGTGGCAAAATCCAAAGGCTTAGTTTCTTTTTCCCGGTTAACCCAAGCCAATGTTGAACAAAGAAGAGACAACGTTTTTCCAGTTCCAGTAGGACTCTCTAAAGCTGCATCTAGTTTCTGAACGAATTCATCGTGAATTAAAAGAAAACCGTTGAGGATGAAACTCACACTATCCAAAACATCAATTACGTTTTTCATGAAAATTCTCTGACATTCGTACGGTTCAAATGGGAATTTCACACAAACTTTGGGATTGATCCAAACTTGAACTGTACTAGTAGACGATGACGGTTTTGTTGACATTCTGTGTGCTAATTTAATTTTTGCAAATAACAAGAAAAAATATATACAGTTGGATCATGAACCACGTACTGAACCACAGGAATTTTTGCATTTATTCTCTTATCAATAATCGTTAATTAGAATAGTATCAGACCTTATAAGCAACAATCGCAAGATTTCTAGAAGAAATGGTGGGATCAAAAAGGGGAACACATTTTGCTGTAATTCCATTTTCTCTCAACAATTCTAACCGATCATCAATTATGACAGATTCGATAGCAGGTCCAAAACTTTGACGGAGTACGTCGAACTTATCGAACTGCGAGCTTCTAAGTGTGGATACGTATCTTGATAACTCTGTTTTCGGAATGATCTGTGATGAAAGATTTAGGGAAATAATAATTTGTCTTAAAAACCTCTAGAACTCTATCAAGCAGATGTTTTCCTCGTTTACTCATAGCTTTTCGTATATATTCTTCAAACGTTGTTTCTTCCTCGACACATTTTACCTGAAACGTTCTACATTAGAAGTCGTGAAATGAAGTATGTTCGAACCGAACACATCCCAATATTTCGATCATCTGGAGATTCTGAAACTATCCATATCCATTTTTCAAGATAGGCTCGTGCGTATCGCGACATATCAATTTTCTATAAAAAAAATTGAAGGTTTAAGTGTTTAATATATATTTTAAATATTTACATCTTCGCTGAATCTCCTTGACATGTTTTCATTGCTGTGGCATGCCAACTCTCTGTGTAGATAACTCAATTCGAAACCGGACCATTTGCGACTCAACGGAAAAACCGAAGACTTCAAGTTCTGAAGTTATGTTTTAGTGGGAGGGAGCTATCCTACAGAACAGATTTAACTTACTTCTGAGACTTCCTTATTCACAGGCGTAGGGTTCAAAAAATGAAAACACTGAAACTCTTTATGATAGCAACATCCAAGGAGAACAAGGGCCTTAGCCTTCCTACTTGAAAGGAAAATATTGAGAACTGTCGACGAGAAATCTCCACAGCAATGGAGGCCAACTAAGATAGAAGATTTCGTGGAAAAATCATCGATTTTAGTAGCTAATTGATCGGTGACAAATGTGGTGTAGCGAACGGGCAGTTTTTCCAACCTCGAATCGTTTTTTTGTTGCTTTGCTGAAGTATGTACCAACTTCTCGTCAAGAGAGTTGGCTGCTAGCGTGAACTGGAAGACTGGATATTCTTTGCTGATGTATTATTACTGTATGTTCACCTCTTGATTCCCTTCAACTGCCATGACGGGAAGTTTATTTCTGAGTGATATAATACGAGATAGATGTCCAACACCAGCACCAATATCCACTAAACTATCGATGGGGTCTAGAAATCGTTAAGTAACAGGCTGGAATTTTTGTATAGACAAAACCTTCTTTCATTTCCATGTATTTCTGAATTTGTGATATTAGCTCTACAATGTGATCGATTTCATGTTGTTTCTTGGGCTTGATTCGTTTCCTGATAAATGCATTCGATGATGACACTCTCACAAATTCATTCTGAAAATAGTCTTGCAAAATCTGAGGTTTGAAGATACGATACCTCGAAGATTTTCAAATCCGACGTCCCATTCCATGTATTCCACAACTCCTCAGGATTATCTACGCACTTACGATTGTACTGAAGACTTTCTAACAATGACTTCAACTTTCTTAGGGACTCCGGCACATCAGATGCGGCGTTTTGGCTCTCAGAATTTAGGAAAGAAATTACTCCTTCAAGCTAAAAAATTAGTGCTCTATGTACCAACAAATGAATTTAGAGTACCGTCTGCGTCTCTAACCAATGTCTCCAATCATCACTCAATTTTTCCCAGCTGCAAGCCGCATAAAACTGTATTCCTCTATCACATAGTATGTTCTCATAGGCAGCAAAAGTCTCAGAAATTTGGTTTTTCAACATCTTCAAAGCTACTGGATTGAGGATTCGAATACTACACATAGATACGCAGAAGACAATAATTTATGTTTTGTTGCAAGCGATATGTTTTGGGGGATTATATATAGTTCATTGGAAAACAGTATAAATGATTTAACAGTGTAGTTTAGCACTTCTCTTCGACGATAGCTTCCTTGACAAGCAAGAGGGTTGGGACCTCGGTTCCGTCGACATCTCTGTACTCAATGATAGCAACTTGACCGTTCTCAGCTCCTTCGGCAGCTTTCTCTCCGATGAAGAATGAGAGGGTCTTGAAACGTTCCTTGGAGAGAAGACTCACAACCCAAGCTTGGATCTTCTTTTTGAAGGCATCAACGTCGGCTTTATCGCGATTGTTCTTCTCCATGTGATCGATGACGTTCTTCATGAACTTCTTGATGTAGGACTTGAACATGGAAGCGTCCTCGTAGCAGTTCATCTCAACAAGCTTGTGGTTAAGAACGATGTCGATTCCACGTTCGACATGCTCATCGGATCCCTCGTCTTCGCCATCTTCAGCAGATGGGTTAGCTCCGGCCAAGACAATGTCTCCCTCCTTGCGGACAACATGCTTTCCCTGGAACTCGTAGATGAGGTCATCGACCAGCTTCATTGGGAAGGAATCAGAAGAAAGCTCGTCATCTGAAAATGTAATTTTTAATAAGCGTCTATAAAAATACGGTATCACGTCATTGACCGTTTTTATAGAAAAGCTCAATTAAAATTGTCAACCATTTATCGCACGTAACTCGCCAGCTTGGTATTGACTGATGAAACAAACCGGCCGTACAATGAACAACAGTAAGACACTGTCAAACAAAGACAGAAACGGTCGGAACCACCAGTCACCAGGTTTGCTTAAGGAGTGCGCAACCTAAAACTGATACGAGAAAAACTCACCGGTGAAAATATCCTTGTAGATCAGCATCTTGAATGGATGGGGCCAGTAACTGTAACAAATGATTAGAACGCGGAAAAAATTGATAACCAATTGAAATAGAAATGTGCCTCACAACACTTTACGAAAAAGAAAAAAAAAACATATTTTTGATAACATTTTATTAACAACAAATTCAGAACAACTTGAGGGTTTAGTCGAAAAGACCGAATCCCATGTCGTCGTCGGATTCCTCCTTTGGCTCTTCCTTCTTGGCAGCTGGAGCGGCAGCTGCTGGGGCAGCGGCGGCGGCTGGAGCAGCAGCAGCGAACTTGCTTGGATCGGCGATGTAGGCCTTGATTGTCTCGGCCTCCTTGAAAGTGACGTCGGTGACGGCAGCAACTCCCAACATGTTTTGGAGTCCAGTAGCCAAAGAGTGGGCAACGGAAGCCAAAGTTGGGTACTTGATAGCCAAAGAAATCGAAGCGACGTTGCGAACTCCAGACAAGAAACGCTTGCGGAGTTCCTCGGTGGTCATATCCAAAACTTCTGGAGAGTAGAGAGTTCCATCATCATAGACTTGACGGACAACCAATCCGTATGAGAATGGTGTAACTCCCAACATGTTAAGGAGAGCAGACTCAGAAGCTCCGACCTTATCACCTTCCTTGATGAGGTGAACCTGAAATTGAATATTCAATAAAGGAACGGAATATGCCAGCGCTGACCTCATTCAAGATTTCGATAGTACCCTTGGCGATCTTGGTTGGGATTTGAAGAGCTTGGAAGAACGAGGTCTTTTCTGGTCCCATTCCGGTGTTTTGTGGTGGGAGCTTGACGTCACATGGAGCGATGGCTCCGGCCTTGGCTGGGGCTCCCTTACGGTTCTCCAAAAGCTTGGCACGGATCTCGCCGAGATCTTCCTTGGTGAAAACGAATCCGACGTTCTCGACGATGTGCGGCAACAACTTCTCGAGTGATGGGTTCTTACCGAGATGTCCACGAAGAGCCTTACGGATCATGGTGTTCTTTCCCATGAGAATCTCAGCGTGTCCTTAATAAAAGTAGCTACTGAGAAAATTGGAGATTATAATTACCTCTCATGGCTTGACGGATCTCTTGCATTTGCTTGGATCCAACATTGTCAACACCGACAAGAAGGCATCTTGGATATTCCTCGAACAACTCGATGAGCTTGACGAAGTAGTTAGCCTTCCAAGTAGATCTGTCTTCCCTAACCATCTTGGTGAATTAAGGATCGCGTGAGATTACGTTTTAAAGACTGAAAACAGAAGTTCTAGTAAGAAAATTGATAATCGGAGAATAAAGATTGAACAGAAACAAATACGAGAGTTTACAAACGTCTGAAACGCAACCTATTTTCAAACTTTTTCCGAAAATAACCAAAAACATGGTGGAAAAGAGGAGAAAAGAAAGAGACACAGAACAATTTTAGGAACAGTGATAATTTTCCATTCAGTTGCCGCAAAAGCAATTTCGCTGCGAGACCCTTCGCTTGTTTTTCTCGCCGCGCCTTTAATACATCTCGTAAATCGACATGTGCATTAGAAAAGTTGCGATTGCAAGGAAAGTCTTCGTGAAATTTGTAAATAATGCTGAAAGAAAAAGAAAAAATTAATGAATTTTTTCTAACAGGACTTTAAATCAAGCCAACTTCGAGTCATTTGAAATTTTTTTCCTGTCTCTTCTATGCTTTAGAGCAAGTTTTGGCTATCTTTTTTTAATGATATACAATACATTGGTGCAAAACCGTGTTCTTTTTTTGGAAAGTGTGTGCAGTGTTGCTTCCGATTGTTTTTGTCGGGACTCGGTTTTAAGTTTTCACTGTCATATGCGCCTATCTCAAGCTATCTCGATTGAAATGCTTTTTTAGAAGAAGGGAAGTTAGATGAAAATTTGAATGTTAATCAAGAAATTATTCAAGAAAATGATAAACGAAAATAATTTATCGGAAGAGCTGGACATCATAGATAAAAGGAATTTAGTTGAAAAAAAAAGAGATAGTAGCATGTTTTTAGAGAGAGGAGATAACTTGATCGAGCTCCTCGTTTGAAACTCTCTGGAAATCTCCGATTGGGCGACCTTTCGAATCGACAGTGGGCTTAATGACAACGACTTCGACATTAGCCGAGTTTAATTTCTCCTCCATTACTTGTTTCAAAATAGCTAGAGCCATTTTGAGTCCTTCCTTGATAGTGAGAGCCTGAAATCAGATATTAGAGTTCAATTGATAATTACTGAATTCCAATTTACATCATGGTATTGCTCTTTGAGGTTTTGTTCGGCTCCATCGCTTGCAGCTCCGATTGATTTCGCTTTACAATCGATGAATGTTCCGGATGGATCGAGATGGAACAACTTAGCGCCCTCCTGGTCGACACCAGCGAACAGCATGGCAACACCAAATGGACGAGACATTGAGGCTTTAACGTCGTCGTCTCCAAATTGAAGGGCGAGATTTGCAACTGATTGAGTGACGTCTTCTACGCGGATTTTTCGATTGTATGTGAACCAAAAGTTCTGAGCTTCAATCTGAGCTCGCTCGACGAGAGTGCGCGAATCTGCGATCAACCCAGCAAACGTGACACCTGAAAACTTGCAATGAACATCAGCATGAAAATTTTTTCTCACCGATGTGTTGATCAACTTTGCTGATTTTCTCGATGGCGTCGTTCACCATCAATTTAGAGGTTGAACGTTTCTCAGCAGCAAGCAGAACTCCTTCACTGGTCTTGATTCCGATGCTTGTTGAACCGAGCTTAACAGCTTCGATAGCGTACTCTACCTGGAAGAGACGCCCCTCCGGAGAAAATGTGTTGACTCCACGATCATATTCACTGCGAGTGAGAAACATTGTAAGCTGAAAAAGTACAAATTTCGAATATGTCAACTCGAACGTGTGAGGAAGATCGAATGACAACGGAAAATTTAGATCGACACAGAATGAAAAGGAAATACTCCGCGACAAGAGCTGTATTTTTTCCATATACGTTCGGCCAGTTCAGTTGGCGCCGATTCATATTGTCATCATCGCGTCAAGACCACCACTACGACATGATGAATGTCTCTTTGGCAGTCGGAAACAAAATTACTGTTCGCAAGTATTCTGTTCAATTTGTTTCAAAGCATATAAACTCCGGAAAAAACATGACTGAATAACCTAAACATATGAGCTTGGCAAAGGTGGAAATGCAAAATGCTGACAATTCGCGCTGTGGGTGTCTCAATGCCTGCGTCTCTCGTAAAGTTGGCGCGAGAAAAAAATTTCAAAAACGAGACGTTTTCTTCTCAACGCGTTTGAACGACGAACGAGAAGGAACACAAAGCAACTTCTCGAAAAATTATAGTATGTAGAATACCCATCTGGTCCTGTTTCTGTATATTATTCGGAACACAATTAACTTTTACCGAGTTTTTCTTGTTTTTCGCGTGTTATCCTCTAATCAATCAGGAAGTCTATTGAACCTTGTTGTTTTAAATCGAATACTAAATACTAATCAAATATCAAATACCGAAATACTCAAATTGAGTGCCTCTAGTTGAATTCTAATAGTGGTGCACTCTCAAAGTGCCCTCGATAAATAGAGTTGTATGCACGTACATATTCACTGTATATTCAGAATTAAAGAGGGCCGGACAGGAAAGCCTCGTGGTGCAGAAATTAGTGCAAATACGCAATTTGACGTAGGATGTGGTGTATGCACTAATTTGTTAGTTTACCATATTTTGGAATAAGACATAAATAATTGCCACCTGTGGGGTTGAACTTACACCCCACGTCAGTTTGGTGCCGCGTGCACTACCGACTGCGGCACAAAGGCGAAAAGAAAGAGCGCCTTTTTCTACCTTTATACACGCGGCTGTTCTGTAACTTTGCAGAGGAGGCCTAGAACTACTTCTGGAGTTGAAATTTAAGTTTAGTGTTCTTCATTCTTCAATTCTACCAAAAATATTTTTTTGCTGTCCGGCCACCTTTAAACATTCAGCAAAAACTCAACTGAATCGGCCCGGAATATAATTTTTTTTAGATTCGAAAATTAGAAAGCTATTCAATGACATTTTCGTGATAAATGCATCATTGATATAGTCACAACGGAAAAAGTATGAACTCTACTACTAGTGGAGTAGCTACTCCCCTCGAAATATAATATAAGCTTAACCAGCGATTATGGTAAAATATATATTAAAAAAAAACTAATAAAACCAGATTTAATTTCCAAAAAAGTATAATGTACATCATAGCAGAACAAAAAAGTGAAGCAGACAGCATTTCAAACTTGTTCAGGACTTTATTGATTGGGTTGGTTATGGACATGAATGTTTCTAATCCCTTGAATTGGATTTCGAAAAAGATAATCAGAACTTTTGCGTTATTCCCTTCTCAGTACGAAGGACAAATTTGAGAGCTGAACATTATAGACGTACATAAATTCAGAAAGGGATTGTGGATGTACATAATATTGTTGAGAACGGGGAGAAATTAGAGACAAAGAGCGGGTATAGGAAATAGTCTAAAAAATGGATAAAAAGAGTACCCGCTGAAAGAAAGCATCGAGAACAATAGGGCCTCAATAAACCAATGGAATTATTTCAAGTCGAAATATAAAAAGGCTGCAAATACGATTACAAATACCAAGTCGAGAGCGAAAAGTGAGTGTGCGGAATTAGAAGGAGGACATTATTAATAGACAAATTTATATTATCCTTCTGTCTTCGGAGGCGTGTACCATCCTGATTTCGCATGTATTTGTTGGAGTGATTTGAACGACTGTTGAGCCCGAGCTAATGAATATGAACTTGTGTGCTGAAAACATGGATGTAATAAGTATTACATGAACAAGTCAAGGAAGGAAAAACCTTATTATCAAACGAAATTCGAGCTCTTCCTTTGACTAAAGTCGCAGCGATTTGAAGTATGCAACTCTCGATAGAATAAGCTGACGACCATCCTTGCTTAGTGAGCAACTCCA
>GL379976.1:1534-48594 GCA_000143925.2 Caenorhabditis brenneri
TTCACTTTTTGTGGTGACGAAGAGAAGGGTGCTCCTCTTACCCCCAATTTTCTTCAAAAGTATCCATTTTGAGAGTGAGTATATGCCAGTTGGGGTAGTTATTCCATTGATTTTTTCTGTTTGTCCGAATTTTCTCATTTTTCTTAAGTTACTGTCTTTCTGAGTGTTAGTTGGGTTGAGTCAGGGCAGTGTGAAAAATTTTTGTCCAAAATTTTTTTTTGTTTTTTGGTCATTTCCAGAAAATTTTTCTTTTTTTTGGTTTTTTTCCGTACAGCCCAGGTCTTCTGTGCTTGTTCTTGAAGTCAAATGTCCATCCCTAATTTTGTTTGTCCGGATTTCCTTTTCTCTATCCCCTACTTGCTTCCCATTATCTCTCTCCCATTACATTCATCACTTTTTAGTTCTCACATCAGTTTGTGAGAGCACATGACCAGGTTTTCTGACTCCTTTAGCTTTTTTTTTCTCTCCGGTCATTTTGCAGCTTTTGAAAGGAAAAAAACGCATAAACCTCCGCAATTCATTGCAGTTTTTTCCATTTTATGATATTTGTCAGTTTTATTTGTGTGTTTTAGCGGTGCTTATATAGGTTCGGTTTTGCATTTCAAAAGGGTTTTCATATCGATTGAGGAGACTTGTCCTCAGTGATTTCTTGCTTCTATAGCTCACTAAGCTGACAAATGTGCCGATTTTTTTTTACAATTTCACAAGCTGCCAGCTTGCTCAGATTGTGCAGTGGTGTCACACAAAAACTACGGTAGAGCGATGACAAAGTCGTTAAGCAACCAATTTTCACAAGTTTCGAAAAATGCGACCACTAATTTTGATTTTTTTTCGAATCTAATCGAACTAGAAGATCAAAAAATTTATTGTACGTTCTCCTTATGATTTGTAGGCCAGGACTATTCAACAGCTGACAACGTCTACTGATTATAGGGTCGTAATAGCATAATGTCGCGTTATCTTATCAGTGTGGTCCATTATTTATTGATTTCGGCAGTGTTGTTGCGGAGCTCTAGGCTGAATCGAAAGTTATAACCATTACTTCATTAGATTGAGGTAAGTTTGCCGCTTGCAGTGTTCGTGAGTTTTGATTTGAAATTTCGTTACGTGGAGACTTGGGAGTTTCTGACATTTATTCACATCTTTTCACTTTTTCTGTCACAAAGAATATTTCTATGTTGTTCATACATTGTGTGCGCCTTTAATAAATGAATAGAAAACTCGCACTGAATCATCGTCAAGGAACCAAATGTCGGTCGACACAAGCGCATTTTTGTTCATCATTACTTTTTTCGGCGGCAATTTTTTTTGGGAAGCTCAATTTTTCTTGTTGGAATTGCGATTTTTCAACGGTGAATTTTCTGTGAAACGCTCAATTTTGAACGACTCCAAAAACTGTCAGAGTGTTCATTTGGAGCAACTGCGCTCCACTCATATTTCGTGGCAATTCAAATTTTAGTATTCGCTGTACCACACGTAGCTAATTATCATAAGTAGGCTCATCCTTCATAAATTTTCGCAAATATTTTGATCAATTTTAAAATATTTGATGAAAAAATCTCATAAGAAAAATGTTTTTCATAAAATCCTTTTTTTCGATTTTCTGGTAGTTTCCAGTAATTGGATTTTGTCGAAATCAGTCATCTTATGCTTATTAATTTGTTGTGCGTCGAAAACCGGTTTGGAATTATTGAAACTTTGAATCACCTCCCAAAATCTGGATAATTGCAACAGAGCGCGCTTAGTTTGAATGGAGACCTTACAAATTCGCTGCTGCGCCTTTAAAGATACAGTAGGCGCAGAACGGTAAAAAAATACAACTGCGATTTCGAACGAAAAATGCGTTTTTTCGAAAGGATTCCGTTGAATTTTTGGTTAAAAAAAAAATTAGATTTCCATTTTTTCAAAAAAAAAAAAAAAAAAATTCCTAGCCATTCAAAAAATGAGTTCTCTCTTTCATTCTTCTTCCCAATGTTTATTTCAATAGCCGTGCTATCATTTTCCGCTTTTCATCTTCTTCTCGTCTCTTTGCCGATGTCATTCAACTCTTTTTTCCCACAAATCAAATTCACACCTATCCATTCAATTCTTCTCTTTCTTCCATCATCATTTTCCCTCTCCTGCTGCCATTCACTCATTCCAATAGTTCACTTTTGACAACACAACATTTTTTGGTGAATTTTCGCTATTTTTTTGTTTTTTTGTTTTCGTAGTCTCGCTTAAAAATGCGAAATAGGCATTTTCGACCAATCAGCTGTGGAGAAAGAGAAGAATAACATATTAGAAGTATGTCATGTGATGATGGCTGACAGCTTGTCTTTTTTTTTTTGGAAAAATATTGATTTTTCGTTCTTAGTTTTTTTGGACTGAACTTTCCATAGTAAATGAGTTCGTTTTCGAAAAAGTGAAATCTCGGTCCGGGGGTGGGCCTGGACCGGCTGGGGGGCCCGAACATGAAAAATTTGCACCGAAATTTTCCCCCAAATTTGATTTGAAAAAACATGAGGTTTATTTTTGATTTTTCAAATTCCAGGATAAAAATCCAGGCCTGGATCTTCAGAACAAAAAATTTTTTTTTCGAAAATTCCGTGTCGCCCCTAGCAACTCGGACATTTATTCACCCATATATTTTCTGTTATTAAAAAATTTTAGACATTTTTCTTTCACTTTGTGCCACATTCAGTTTCGAAAAAATTTCTTTTTGTAGCTTCATAACAAAAAAAACACGCTTAAGGCCCCCTTATAAAGTAAAGTAGGATGATGACAAAGTGTCAAATTACATAACAAGGAATAGGGAGACTCAATGAGCACACCTAATACTCTTATTTTCTTAACCATTTCGGATTTTCCCGACGGTTTTTTGTCGGTTTTCGAAAATCCGCTGTAACGAAATCATTCAGGGATAAGTCTAGTTGAGCATGATTCTATGACAGTTTCTGATTAAACGTTCCTGTCTGTAGAAAAAAATTCTAAAAAATTTTCTGATTTTTCATTGAAAACGCACCGAAACGCTACCATTTTTATGCTGAATATAAGCGTGGAGCTCAAAATTTAACTGTATTTTTTTTCAAATTACCCATGTTCCCGGCAAAATAAACAGGTAGATTTGGACTTTCGGAGCATTTTTCAATGGTTTTGATAAGTTTTCAGTGAAAAAAACTTAAAATTTTTCAAAAAAAAAAAACCAATTTATTCAAATCCGGGTCGAGATTTCAAAAGTATGATGTTAAAACAGAATGCGTAGTTTGTAGTCTTTACGGACACTCTTCCCTGGACATCCAGACAGACCGCATCTAGCTACAGACATTTTGTTCTAAGGTCTTGACTTTTATGACTCTATTCCCAAACTCCCCCCAGCCTGTCCATACGATTCCCCCGCTTCTCCTTTCCTTCCCTTCTCGATTCTTCTTTTTTCCATCAACGTTTTTCCATTCCATTCCATTCTCTTTATCAAAAAATGCTGATAATGGATGGTAGATGGAGAAAATATCAACCCCCGCTTCTTCCCTGTGACGTCTTATCATGGCTCCAATACTTTTTCCTGCTCTTCCCTCTCTCTCTCTCTCTCTCTCTCTCTTTTTCCTGCCACACCATACCGTATGACTCACTTGGACTCCGCCCACTTTTTTCTTCCATTTTCAAATTTTGAAATCGTACTGTATACACCTAGAAGAGACGGGAAGATTGAAGGTTTTTCAGACATCATGACCAACGGACAAACAGATATTGTGACAGACGGGATGATTCATAGCAAAAGATTGGACATCCGGACAAATGGAGACTAGAACAGACGGCGATTTGGGATATCCGGACAAACCGGTATCGCAACGGACTTTTTTGAAGAGACAAGTGGATAAACCGGAACTGTGACAGACGATTAGATGAATGAGGAAGAATCTAAAAAGTGTGGTCATCCGGACAAACAGATGTTGTGACGGACTATGATAGCTATGGTAGGTTTTTTCATAGGACATCTGGACATCTGAGAATACAGACAGACAGAGGACTTTTCTTTCCAGTGTTTTGAATTTTTCTAAAATTTTCAAATTTCGCGGTAAATTCCCGGTCCTTAGTACCGTCACAATTACGGTGGTTTGTAGTTTTTCCAAACACTGGACATCCAGACAAACCCCCATCTAGCTACAGACAGACATTTGATGTCTTGTACTCTTCAAGTACTAATTCTTTGCACTTTTGCTGCATCGTCACTTTAGATTTTTTTGTGATATCAAAGTTCAAATTTCCCCTTTTTTCCTGTTTTTGAATTTTTGAATTCAAAAAATTTCTTGCACACGGACATCCAAGACAGACAGACAGACATTTGAAAAATTGAGGAAAAAACCAAAAAATGCTGTCCCAAAAGGTTTTTTGTCGAGTCTGTGGGATTCAAATTTAAATTCAAACAATTTTTTGTGCGGCTTGCCCGAATTACAACACCTATCCCGGCAAAACATAGAAATCCTCTTCCGTCTTTTTGACCCGATGGACATCTGGACATCCGGACATCCAAGCCAGACAGACAGACAGACCGGGTGCTCAAACATTAAACTCCACCCCAAAAGTTTTTGTTTCGAATCCCTTATGTATATTGCGAAACCATTTTTGCTCCGGCCACCTTGCTCCCCGGACATCTGGACACCTGAACATCCAAGCCAGACAGACAGACAGACAGAAACCTCAAAAATCCAAAAAAAATGCTGTCCCAAAAGGGTCTCTTTTTTGAATCCCTCCATATATATATTGCGAAATAGTTTTTGGTTGGTGTTAGTTGGGGAGGCTGCGCGTCGTCGTTTCCCTCCGCCTCAGTCAGTCGGCCTCCTCCTCCATTTCTCTTCTCTTCCTCTAGGGGGAAGAGAGAGAGTGAGTCAACACTTCTTTCAATAGGAAGAGAGATAGAGAGTAGTAGAGAAGGCTTTCTGCAATAAACACCTGTCTCAGGGAGAGAGGCTGAAAAATCTGAAAATCCCATTGAAGCTGAAAATAGAAAAAGCGGCTGAAAATTGTGAAAAAAAATCCTAGAAAGATGAAAATAATTTTATGTTGGTAGTGGTGATCGAAGTGATCTTGTCTGGCTAAAAATAAGATGAAGAACTGTCTGGAAGAGGTTGAAGAGCATCTATCAAAACGGGGTAGGTGACGTTCCTGGGGTCTAGAAAATAGGAAAACAGGTCAAAATCTTATCAAAAAATCTCATCAAAATCCTTGAAAAAACCCTCTGGAAAACCTCATATCCGGTCATTTTTACGTGCTGGAACGCAACTGGTATCTGTTGGACGCAAATATTCCTTCAACATTTTAGGTAAGGTAAGCCCCAGTCCGTCACAAGTATGGTGTAGAATCTGACCAGCTGAGAACTAAAAATATCATGAAACACGTAAAATTGACCCTCCAAAAAACCTCCTATATGAATTTTATACCATTTGATAGGGATTTTTCTACAATTTCATATGTTTAGATCCCCATTTTTTACAGGATGAAGACTCGCAAAGTCTCAAAAAATGGGTCCCGGTAGTTCAGATTTTGCGAGAAGCCATGGGTTTCCAATGCTTAGGACTAGCTTTTCGTCAAAATTTTCCAAAAATGTCATAGGTTTTGTTTTCTAAGCATGTTTCGGAGTGCAAAATGCAAAATCTACCTGAAAACCATGGACTTGGCACTGTGCCAAGTGTCTTGGACTCTACAAAAAGCGTCCTCAATATTTAGAGGATTTTTGCACCTTTTTTTCATGCTTTGCAAGGTTTCCATAACACCTTCAAAACAGCAGAAAAGCTTTTGAAATTGTTAGAAGCGTACTGGGAAAATATATATTTGAAACTTTTTTTTGTAAAGGTCAGTGCATTTAAGTGAATGAAACTAACTTAAAACAGCTTGGATTGATCTGAAAATGTCTGCCAGTGGAGAATTACCATGGATGGTGTTGGATAGTGTAGAAAGTACCAATGAGCAACATAAAGATTTGAATTTCAACTAATTCTGGTTAGCTATCACAAAAATAATGTAAAAACAATCCAAACAAGAACACATCACTTGAATACCATCGAAAAAGCCTAGACAAACTTTAGGCAAGACCTAAGCCATCTGAAAATTTACTACTGTACCACACATCTATACTTTATCTAGCTCGCAAAGTTCTAGTTTAAAAACTTGAAAAAATTGACAGTAATCATGCTCAAAAAATGTAGAACTTTCTAGAAATTCAAAATCTCGCATGCCAAAACTAGAATGATCAACCTATATAGGGGGCTTAGCCGGCAAAGTGCAAAACTTTATCTTCGGAACATACATTTTATGATTATTTTCCATGTTTTCACTTTAAATTGCTTCAAAATGCCATATTCCGACTCCAGAATGTCTGAAAAAAAGATGGATTTTAGGCCAGATCTAATAACCCTGCCTACATGGCTCAAGCAACCTAAACAACAGGTCTTGTTACCTAACTTTTGAGTTGAAACGCCTACAATGTGCCATAATCCGACTCCAGAATGTACAAAAAGCCTAGATACACCTTGAACCAGGCCTAAACCATCCCAAATTATGGAAAAAGAGACCCCAGCAGCCTACCAACAAGTCGAGTTCTGTAAGTTCCATTCTAAGTTCATGGGCCTCCCAAGTATTACGGTAATAAAGATATTTTCTCCTTTTCACCTTGTGTTTTTCCATTTTCCACAGCTAAACTCTTTCCAGCGAGAATAAAATCGTTTCTTATCGTGAATTTTGATCTTATAAAAACCTATTTCCAGGGTTTGTTGATTTATAAATAGTAACCGACTGGCAGGGGGGTTTCCCCAAAAAATGACGTCACTTCCACAGGGAGGGAACGCTTGTGTCTTCTCTCTCGTCTCCTCCAAATATCATAAGATAAACTTCTCACCGGTGTGCACCACCGGTAGAGTTGGCCATGATGCATTTGTTTGTTCAGACAACTACAGACTAGTGGGGGGGGGGGGGGGGCTAAAAGCCTAAAGGCCCGGATCCTTGAGGAGTCTAGATTCCCATATACTACCGTAGTCGTCTTCTACTCCCTTAGTCTTCTTCTTCTTCTTCTTCTTTCCTATTCCATCGTCGCGAATCAAATTGAAGGGAGAAGAAGAAGAAGAAGAAGGGGTGGTTGGGCCGGGTTGCTGGCTGCGGGCTGCCTCGATATGTGTGTGTGTCGCAGCGGGCTGGCGAGATAGCACACCGAAACCGGAGACCCAGAAAACCATTACGCAAAATATCCCGTGACGGGATGGAGAGGCAAGACAGGCCAGACAAACGAGAGAGTATTGGAAAGAGAAGCGAGGGGAAAGAGAGATAGAATAGAAGAGGGAGGGGAGGTGGCCTTGTGCGCGCGCGCCGCCGCCGCCGCTCGCTATAGCAGCACACACACAGCCGTATACACATGAAGGACAGCCCTCTTCTTCTTCTTCTTCTCCTTTTCGTTTCCATCACCCCACAGCAGCCCCCAACAGCCAGCCTCAGTGGGGCGCAGTTTGGCCTTCGCCGTTTACATTCTTCTTCTCCCTTTGCTTTCACGCAGTTTTGCCTCCCCGCTCTAGTGTGGCAGCCTAACAGACACACACACACAAAAAAAAACACATCATCATCATCACCATCTCATTTTGTAGTACGGGTGTGTGTGTTCGAGAGAAAAGGAGCAAAGTGCATTCATTTATCTTTCCTCTCTCTCTCCCACTTTGCAGAGAGACATGTTATGTTTTTTTTTGACCAATTTGTCTTGATGTGTGTGTTCTTCTGACCATCAGACTATAAAGATTACTAGAATGTGGGAAGAATGAGAGAGAGAGATCAAAATGTGTAGAAAAAAAATGAACAGACAAAAATTGGACCACACATACAGGGGGACAAGTGCAGTATACCTAAATTGCAGATACTAAGAGAGAAGCAGTACCAAGCGGGGCCTAAGTCACAGTATTCACAAGTAGAGGCTGAGCCCAAAGGCCTAGGTAGTGGCTGAGCCTAAAGTCTGGAGTAGAAGCTAAGCCTAAGGGATGGGGTAGAGGCTGAGCCTAAGAACTGAAGTAGGGGCTAGGCCTAAGGACTGGGGTATAGGCAGATATCTAAGCCTAAGTCTTCTGAGGTAGCGACTAAGCCTAAGGCCTAAAACAGGAGCTAGGCCTAAGGCCCGAAGTGCGGTCTAAGCCTGAAAACTGAGGTAGTGGCTAAGCCTAAGGTCTGAGGTAGGAGCCAAGCCTAAGTCCTGAGCTCTGAGGCAGTTACCTATGCCTAAGCCTTGCTAAATACCTCAGAAAATATTTCTAGCCCTTTAAATCGACTAGATAGGTGTCAAGCCCAGGCCTAAGCCGCTAGGCCTAACCATAACCGCCTAGATAAGCTGCTAGACCTGACTGTTACCGCCTAGATGGGTGCCGAGCCCTTATCTTAGCCGCAAGACCTAAATAGTCTCCAAGCCTGAGCAGCTAGACCTGCCCGCCGCCCCTTAGGTAGGTTCCAGGCTTTTAGGCCTTCCTGCCTAACTGCCTAACCTAAAGGTGTTTGAACATTACCCCAAGACTACTGTAACTATTACACCCTACCCATTCTCCTGGCCGTAATAAGACCTTTTCCCCCTATCCCGTGATTCCTTCTCCTTCCATGTCAATTTTTGAAGTCGATTTTTTTCTAAATTTACCACTTCTTCCAGAATGAATATGACCTACAAGCTGAACGATTTGACAGAGGAAATCTTCGGCCATCTGTGCAATGTGGCACTTCACAAGTGTAGTGATAAGACGGAGAAGAAGCGAGCCGGGTGTGGTGGACGGGCGATGCGCAAGAGGTACGGTAGCTGGAGTACTGTAGTCCATAAGAAATTTTTTTCCAGAGTTCTTATCAAAAACTTTGTGTCGGACCTCTTCAAAATGCCCAAAAAGCCGGCGGTGAATCGGGAGCAAGACATGGCCTCATCCGATGAAGAGTACGATGACTACGATTCGGCGGACATTCATTTCTATGAGGAAGAAGTAGAGGATTTCCGACTGGAAGACCTCACAACCCGATACGAGTCTTCTCAGATGAACGACATCTGGCTTCATCAACCATACGGTCCAGATTTGAGATACGAGATTGGTGGCTCTGGAGGTGGATTTGGTAGCATGTCAGGAAACGCTGGAATGTCTTCATACGGGAGTTACACCGAGATGCCGTCATCCCCATCGTCTTACTCGTCCTATCATTCATTTGAGATGTACGGTAGCTCGATGTCCGAGTCGGCTACCGAGGGAGATATGCCGTTGGCTTCTGATCCGATGGCTAGTCTTTCTTCGGCGTCTTATGATCCATTCCCATCGTCGAGCATCTTCCCGACTGACGACTACTTCATGACGAACACCAATGGAGTGGAGCCAGTCTTTGTGAGTTTTGGGATGAGCTCAAAGGGATTAGGAGGCCTAGTTTAGCCAAGCCTGGCCTAGCCTAGGCCGGCCCAGTTAAGCCAAGCCTAGCATAGCCTAGAACGAGCCTGTAGAGCCTATATGCCCCGGACGAACCTGAACTGTACATCTGTCTAGCACACCATACCTCATCTCTGGAACTCCCCCTCCCCCTCGCGCTTATCACTGCCTTCCTACCCTCTTTCAGTTTGCGACCCCGTGGCCTACTGGCTAACGCTCTCGCTATCGCAAAACGACTCCCGGGTTCGATTCCACCTGCCACCAAATTTTTTTTCTTTACTTATTTTTCATTTTCCAGACCTCAATCTCCCCGGAACCAGTGCACGATGACACCCATGAGCTGACCGACCTGGACGTGGCCACCGGAGAGTCGCATGCCAACAAGAACAAACGTCGTAGCACGGAGCTGTTCGACGACTTCAACGTGGCATTCCAGAAGCGTATTAAGATTTGAGTAGTTCCCCCCTGATTTCTAGACCCCAAAAATCCTATTTAGGCTACATTTTTTCTCTCTCTCTATCGATTCATAATTATCTCTTTTTTTTCACTTTCCCCCCAACCCATCATCCCTTTCTTGTTGTATTTGTCCTTAACTTGAAAACTGGTATTCACTCAAAAAAAGTCTCAACAAAAAAAATTAAAGCAGCTCTTTTCCCCCCTCCTGAAATTCTCTTACTTTAATTTTCCAAAACCAAAAAATCTACGGGAATCTCTGTCTCTCTGTCTCTCTTTGTCTCTATTATCTCTCCTTAAAATTCTCTCTCTCACTCAGTCCCTGTACACCAGTGTGTATCCCAGTTCCATGTTTTTTGTGTCTTTTTTTTTCAATTTTTGTTAATTTTTTTTTCTTGTAGTCGTCATATTTGTAAATACGGACTCCGTTATTCAGTTTTTTTTTTGAAAAAATCTAAAAGATAATCTTAATTTATTAATAAAAATTTTAAATTTTAAAAGCGAATTTTGAATTTGGGGTCAAGACACACATAAATGTTTCCCAAATTTTGGGTGAAACAGGAAAAAATTCTGAAAAATTTGCATTTTTCCAATGAAACCTCATCAAAACTGACCGGTTAAACACCTAATCTACCTTTTTTTAAGTAGCCATGGTAGGTTTCCCTATTTATGACATCCGGAAGACTGGAAATACAGACAGACAGAGAATTTTTTTTTCATATTTCTGAAGATTGGAATTTTTGGCTGAAAATTACAAAAAAAACACACTCAAATTTAAGCCTGAAACACAAAATTCAAGCCTTTTTCGAATTTTCGAGCCTCGCGTTCAGTTTCTTTTGGTATGTCAAAAGGAAAACTAGTCTGGGTTTTTTTTTGGTCCTGAACCTAAAAATCTCATCAAAACCGCCACAAAAAACCGCTAGAAAACCCTCATATCCGGTCAGAACAACTTCCGAAATTTCCGTTATTCCTTTTGTGAATATCTGGAATTTCAGCTACATATAAGAGCCTTCATTTTGCGAAAACTCGAGTTGTAGAAATACGAAATTGTAGAGGAAAAAAAATCTCTATTGAATGGTATGAATTTCATGCAACACAGTGGCAAACTAGTACTGAGAGCTTCAGTTTTTGGTGCATACTTTCTGATACAACCCCATATGAAATTTATACCACTCGATAGATAATTGTTTGATCTACAATTTCATTTATTCCCTGGTCTAGACCTCTTTCTGGTCAGTTTCAGCCTAAAAATCTTCTCAAACACGTAAAAAATCCCTTGGAAAACCCGTGCTGAAACTCCCGAAATTCCCGTTTAATCCTATCGAAAATATCCGGGATTTGAACAAAATATTCGGGTTCAAATAATTTTTTTTTCTGTGCCCCGAAAGATTTCTAGGCCCTTCCTTGCTATTGTTTCCTGAAGTTCCGGATCGAAATTCAGAATTTTCAACAAAAAAAAAATTAATTTCCTCCTCCCTCCGTTTAAATATAGAAATAATTGTCCAATCATTTTTTCCTCCTCTTCCAATTTTCAAAATTACCGCCACCACCATCTACTCTCTTCCACAATCATCCACAATGTTCTTCCCCTCCTCCTCCCTCCGTCCATCTTCTCTTCCATGTGACCTCTTTCCCCTTGCGGAGAGCGCGGCGAGCGGTATTAAGTGAGGCGAGATAGACACTTTTTCAATAGAGACCACCAGACAAACAGACGGTGGTCAAATGGATGGATGGGGAGAGGAAACGAAGGGCCGGATGGTCAGTAAGAAGGGGGGGGGGGGGGGGTCGAATGTATGTGTGGTGCAGCTGTTCACGGGGGGTACTGGTGGGAGAGAACGGGGTGAAGAAGGACAACAACCCAGAGGGGACACCACACAAATAGAACGGGGGGATTGACACATGCAGGTGGCAGAATATGGGGGGTGACGTCATCAGGAATAAGAGGGAGGAGGAAAAACAGGTGGACAAGGGCCGAGGGGGAAAAATGGTCCTTAAGGGTTAGGGGTCCCATAGTAGGAAAGCTGGTGGGCCCTTGCGAGGCTTGGACCGGTTAGTTGAGGCTTTAGTTATGAGAAGCTAAAAATGGGATAGGAAAGATCATATTGGTTGGACCTGAACAGGCCTAGCTGAGCCTGAACAGGCCTAAGCCAGACTTCTGAGTCTTGCCAGTTCGCCAAAACCTTTTTCAGGTAACTTATACTTGAAATTCCAAAATTTGCAAGCCGTTAGCCCCAATTTCTGTTAATTCTTTTGAAAATGATAGGAATTCGAGCATAAGGCTTCGCAGCTAAAAACGATTTTTTTTTGTTTTTTGGGTTTTTCATACAATGGGTCTCTAAAGATCAGGATGAGGCTGTAGTACAAAATTTCAAAAAAAAAAAATACCATAAAAACATGATTTTTTATGGAAAGTACTGAAGAAATTGTGTTTTTCGGGCATGTTTCGAAGTGAAAAATGCAAAATTTACCGGACTTGGCACTGTGCCAAGTATACTGAGAGTGTACAAACACGGCTATTTCTGTACAAGACAATTCTGGAAGCGTGCTAAATTTTTCGAATCGTGACAATACAAAAAACCGCGCCTCTCTCATCATTTCTAGGAAAAACTTCAAAATTCGGATTTTTTCCGGAAAAAAAAACTAACACAGAACCTTAATAACCTGATTCTCCATGTCTCAAATAGTGTATATTTAGAGTTTTCCGTCTGAAACTAGCCAGGATTCGTCCAGTTGGCAGCGTGCCAAGTTTATTTTCGCACGGGTGCTACGAGGATGACTGATAAGGGGGATGGAGGGTGTTAAGACAACATGACCTACAATTATTTTAGGGAGTTGATGGCAAACACAAACACTGAGGTGACAGAATTAAGAAAGTTCGAAAGACTGGAGACTTGAACAAAAAATCATAAGTTCTCGAAGACGCCGGATTTTGCCGGGAAATTTGAAAAATCGAAAAAATTGTCGGAATTTTGTGCCCCAGGCTTGAGCATTGAGCATAAAACAGTCAGTAGTTTCTGCTTTTTGGAATTTTCTCTCGGTCCAGATTTGACCGGGCCGAAATTATACCAGCATGTTGTTATGACTACCTGGACGGCAAAACCAATGCGCCTTTAAAACAACACTTGGCGCCGTGCCAAGTGTCTTTTTCGTTTTCGTCTCATTAGGAAGATTAGAAAAACTTGACCTATCAAATTAGTGGTGACCCCCCTACCGCTAATGGACAAACATCAAAATTTGATACAAAAACTCACTTACCTAGCCATCGAAAATCCAGAAATCCCGTCGAAATCCGACCAAGAGAGTGCCGAGTGTCGCAATAATGAAAGAATGGGACAAAATCGATGGAAAATGAGGCGATATATTTCGAAATGAGTATGTACGCCGTCGTTCAGACACACCACAGATATATATATTATACTGATGGGAAAATGTCGAGTGAATTAGACCTTTGTGTCAGAATGGGTGTGTGTGCATAATGAGGAGGTTTAGGTAGGGTTATTTATGGCTTCCTAATTGTATTTTTTGGGTGACAAGTGCTCAGGTGCTATTAGGTGATCAAGTGCTATTTTGGCTCTTTTGCTATTTTCACTAGCAAAAGAGCCAAAATAGCACTTGATCACCTCATAGCACTCGAGTATTTTCCTTTACAGTTCCAGTGATCTTTGAATTTCCAATTTTTATTTTTTTTTCCAAATATTCGTCATTTGTCTTCCCAAATATTTTTAGACGCCTCTCCACTATACGATTCTTATCATCTGGCCGAAAAACTCCAAATATCACCACCGGCTTATCCACCACCACTAATCCCGCACACCTGATATAGGGGATTCAGCTGCTCCCTAACGTCATCAGCCGTGTGATGTGATACAACTTATTTTGGAAGGGAAGCAGCCAAATATGGGGACTTGGAAACAAGACATGCATCTATATTAGAGGGACTTTGATTATGATCTGTATATATCTCGGAATGACATCATGGCGATCTAGATAAGCAGGTGTCAAAGGGCGGTGATGTCATCGTCATGGGAAAATGGATTGTTTGTATGAAATTGGGGACTGGGGAGGACTAGACCGGTCTAGAAATCACTAGGCCATAATGGAAAAACTAGTTTCAGGAGGGTCAGTCCAAAGAACGAAGAATCGGAAAATCGGGAAACATTTACCATCATACTTGTGAAATTCGGCCCGGCCCGGCAAGACCTGGAGACCCGGATTCAAAAAGTTTTGAATTTTTTTTTGAAAAAATAGCTCTTTTTCAGAAAATTTCACATGTTTTCACTGGAAACTTATCCAAATAGTGTAAAATTCTCCAAAAACACAAAACTACTGTTTTCATGCTCAAAATAACCCAGGAGCCCAAAAATTGAAAATGTTTTTTCGATTTTTCGAAATCCGCGGTAATCTCCCGGGCCGAGTGAGCTTTGGAAATTGGTGGGAAGGCTCGGCCCGATCCGGCCCGCCCCGTCACAAGAATGATTTTTTTTTAAATGAAAATGACTTTCAAAACTTTGCTTTTTGCTAAAAATTCCAAGTTTTTTGCAAAAACTGTACATCGTAACTACGGGAAACAATACGAGCAAGAATAGGTCATGGACATCCAGACAAACAGACGTAATAAGGGGCTACAGTAGGTGACCACTAAGTGAGGAGCTGGAGAAAATCATTAGAGTAGGACATCAGGACAAAAAGATATTCGGACAGACTTCCGACTTGCCAAAACAGCTGGAGACGACCAGAAAACAGACAGACATAGCGATAGTGCTGAAAGCTATGGGCAAACAGACACTTGGACAGACTTTAAGACTCCCCTGGCCTGACTGTGAGAAAAGATAATCGGGAGTGAGGAGGGATCAGAAGAAATCATGGAAATCCGCATGAACAGAGTCCTGGACAGACTTCCGACTCTCAGATTCCCCCGACCTAACTTCCCAAACCTCCGAGTTTCCAGTCCTCCTTATTATAAATTCCATTCGTCATGAAAAAGACAAAAAACCAAACAATCTTCACAAAAGACCCCTCTAATTGAATATTCCTTCGAACTTTGTCACCATGGAGCCGGTTAGAAATTTTTTTGCTGGTTTTCCGTTTTTTGCCATTATTTGAAGAATCGCAAAAATGAGAGGCGGTGGATTCGTCCAGATTTTCAAGGACTTTTCTAATTGGTCTACGGTAGCCGTGGTGCCGCATGTGGCCAACGCGAATAATAAGGTAATTTTGATTGAGCATATCTCGATTGTCTTAAAAGCTATCAAAAAGTGTACTACTAGTGAAATATTAAGCTAAATATTTAAAACATTCTATTCAGTTGACTACCTTTGATAGCATTCAAGACAATCGAGATATGCTGTTCTGTACATACAGTGGGCCTCATTTACCGTAGATCCTGTAATAGAGGCCCATTATATGTTTAGAGCAGCATATCTCGGTTGTCTTTGACGCAATCAAAAAGTAGCCAATTAACAAAAATTTGAAGCATAACATTTTGAATATTTCATCAGTTGAAAACATTTTAATAACTTCAAAGACAACCGAGATATGCTGCTCCAAATGCTCGTTACTGGTTAGAGCTGTACTACATAATCAACGGGGGCTCTCAACGGAGATCCTCATTGGGTTACGGTAGAAAATGTGCAATTTTTTTTGGATGTATCCAAGTTTTCAGAAAGGAAATTCAATAAGTGTCAAAAAATAAAGTTTGACGAGTTCTAAGCCAATAATCCTTGAAAACCCCAGTTTCAGGCTCGCTGTAATAGGTACCGCATGTTCGGAGCAGCATATCTCGGTTGGCTTTAGTGCTATCAAAAAAGTTTAAACTGGTAAAATGTTTAAAACTTTTTGCTTAGCATTTCTTCAGTTGACCACATTTTGATAACACTAAAGACAACCGAGATATGATGCTCCAAGCATACTGTTCCGGATGGGCCTCTGTTACAAGGTTGATCCTGGACAGCCCGCATGTTCAGAGCAGCTTATCTCGGTTGTCTTTAGAGCTATCAAAAAGTAGTCAACTGAAGAAATGTTAAGCGAAAAATTTTGTATATTTTACTAGTTGAAAATTTTTCGATAGCTCTAAAGACAACCGAGATATACTGCTCTAACTCCGCACCCTTTTCAGATCTCCCGAATCTTCTGGATCGCAATTTTCATCTTCGTCCTTGGCATGTTTGGCTATGAGCTCTACATCCTAATCGCCAAGTTTTTCTCCTACCCGGCAACAGTTAACACTGAAATCCTGTTCCAGAAACAGGTTTGTCATTGTGGCCTAATTTTTCTTATCGGGATCTTCTTCCATCTTATTTCTTGCAGATCTTCCCAGTGGTTACCGTATGCAATATGAATCCGTACAAGTATACGGTAGTGAAGAGTAACACCAACTTCCAGGGAGTCAATAATCTGATGACGGCGTACTCGCAAGCGGTTACAGGCACCTATACAAGCGATAAATGGGGTCTTTATGTAAGAAACATTTGCAATAGAGCACATTTTCATCCTCAGATTTTTTAAACAAATTCAGGAAGAGAAAACCGAAACCTATGATTTGGACGCCCGAGCCGCTGATGCTCTTGTATTGGAGGCAAATTTGATAAGTGACGCCAACAAGGCTCCCGCCCTCTACAGCTACTCGGATCTGGTGCAGGATTGTATGTTTGCCGGGCAGCCGTGTGCCGAGTGAGTTTTGTAGTTTGTAGTCTTTGTAGTCTTTGTAGTTTTTGTAGTTTTTGTGTTCTTTGTAGTTTTTGTAGTTTTTGTAATTTTCAGATCCGACTTCACCAAATTCATCGATCCAGTCTATGGAGCTTGTTACTCGTTCAATGAAAACACCAATTTGAATTACTCTGTTAGCAGAGAGGGAATACAGTTCGGTCTGAAGTTGATGATGACCGTTACGGTAAGTGTTCAGCAAACGCGCTCTGATGCAAACATTCTGATTTTTGGTGGCAATTTGAAAATACGATGAAATTTCGGTTCGTTTTCGACGCAAGGCTGAAGCTTAAAAACTTAAAAAATGAAAAACATAAAATGATTGAATTCGACAAAATTCAATTATTGGAAACTCACAGAAAATCAAAAAATGGGATTTTATGAAAAATAATTTTTTAACCAGATTTTTTCCATCAAATTCTTCAAAATTGAGCGAAAAAAACTGGTTTTACGAAAAAAAAATACGAAACCCGATTTTGAAAAACCGAAATTTGAATCACCGCGTAAGAGTGTCCATTTTTAGCAAGCGCGCTCTGATGCAAATATCCCGATTTTCGAAGAAAATTTGCGTCTTCGTAAAATTTTCGATAAAATTCCTAGAGAAAATTACGAAAATTGATATAAACCGAAGTTTCCGGGAAAAAACGCAGCGAACAAAAATTTGAAATTTGAACCGCCGCGCGATACAATTTCAGTGGAGCGCGCTTGCTTTAACAGGACTCTCCACGTGCACGTGAAATCACATCTTTTCAATTTCAGCAAACCAAAACCTCTGGCACCACAGATTTCCTTCCGACAACCCGATTGGCTGGTGCTCGTGTCGGAATTAATTCCAGGGGAAATGAACCGGGTCTCGACTCCAATGGTATTGATGCAGGTGTTGGGTATGAGAGCGCCGTGTCGGTTACACTGGTAATTAGTTTTTTTCAAAAATTGTTAGCTACACCGAAATACTCAAGTGCTATTTTCGATGTCTCATGTGCTATGATTTTTGTCTCAGGTCAGAGCACATGAGACACCGAAAGTAGCAATAAAATCACTTTATTCATAGCAAAAGAGCCATAATAGCACCTCCCTGTTAGCACTTGAATATCTCCTCACGCAATCAATAATTCCAGACCCAACATGTCCGTGCCAAGCGACCGTATGGAAAGTGTGTGGCTAGAGAGCCAGATGGTACCGATTACTACAAGGTAGGGTGCTTGCAGACTCGGCACCACAAACCACGACAGTTTTCAGAACTACACCTACACCCTCGAGACGTGCTTCAACGGCTGTAAACAACGGGATACTGTAGCGAAATGCAGCTGTGCTAATCCAAGATTGGCACTGGGCCCAGGGGATACAGCTTGCCAGCCGGTTAAGGCGGATTGTGAGTATTATGTACAGTGTGTTCAGTGTCCCGACAAAATTTTTCTGAATTTTTTGAACTCCCGCCAAAATTTTTGAATTTTCGAATTCCCACCAAAATTTTCGAATTTTCAAATTCCCGGCAAAATTTCTGAATTTTTGAATTCCCACCAAAAAGCTTGACTTTTTTGAATTCCCACCAAAATTTTCGAAATTATGAATTCCTGCCAAATGTTTTGAATTTTTGAATTCCCGCCAAAATTTTTGAATTTTTTGAACTCCCACCAAAATTTTCGAATTTTTCAATTCCCGCCAAAATTTTTGAATTTTCGAATTCCCACCAAAATTTTTGAATTTTCGAATTCCCACCACAATTTTCGAAATTTTCAAGTTCCCGCCAAAATTTTTGAATTTTTTGAATTCCCGCCAAAATTTTCGAATTTTGGAATTCCCACCAAAACTTCGAATTTTTTGAATTCCCGCCAAACTTTTTGAATTTATAGAAATACCATTAAAGTTGTTTATGTAGTTACCGTAATCCTACAGTAATCCGAGCTTAATTTTCAGTGGACTGCCTCCAAGACCTCAAAGGCAACCAAACGAACTCCGACCCAAATATCAATTTACTTCTGGAATGTTCTTGCAATCCTCCATGCGACGAGTCCACCTACACACCTACAGTATCCCTTGCTCAGTTCCCATCAACCAGTTATTACGTTGCCACGTCATCCACCGCTGGAGTCGGCAGTTGCTCCTCTTCTAACTCCAACTTTGCCAGTAAAACCGCTTGTCAGACATGGTACAATAACAATGGAATGATTTTACAAGTGTTCTTGGAGACGCTGAGCTATGAGTTGTACACCGAGACTGCCGGGTATACGGTAGGTCATTTTGAGCAAGTGCGCTCCACTCAAATCGCGCGGCGATTCAAATTTTACATATTCGCTGATTTTTTCTAGAAATTTTGAATTACCTCCGAAACTCGGAATAATTGCAGCAGAGCGCGCTTACTTCCAAAATTCCAAATCATAATTTTAGGTCAGCAATGTGATCAACGACTTGGGAGGACAAGCCGGTCTTTGGTTGGGACTTTCAGTGATTTCAGTTGTAGAGGTTTGTTGCAAACACGCTCCGTTGACAACTTTTCCTTTAAAATTTCAGATGACGGGATTGCTTCTTGTAATGGGCGCTTTCTGCGTTTCAGGCGGTGCAATCAAGATTGCACCGGATGATGATGAAATTGAGAATGATCATCGGATTAAGGTGCGCTAATATTTTTTTCTCAGTAGAGCGCGTTTTCAATTTTGAAAAATTTTGTTTCAGGACGTGGAAGATGTCAAAAATGAGCTGGATCACATGGAAAAACGGCATGGAGAGATGGAGAGTGACGGGGATGATGGGCCGAATGATAATAAGAAGGAAAAATAAATATTTGATGCGATTTTTGAATAAAACTGTTGATTTTACTGGTTTTTATACAGTTTTTGAAAAATTTTTCCGATTTTTTTTTATAATTGTACTTGTTTTTTTGGATTTTTTCTTTGAAACAGGTTTGAATTCGTCGGAAATTCGTCAAAAATCATCAAATTCCCTTTCTCTTCCACTCCCAAAACCCATTTTCCAAATTTTATTGTTTTTTCTAGTTTCTATACAGTTTTTTGGCACTTTTTCAGATAGTTTTATGTTTTTTTGCTTGTTTTTCTGGATTTTTTCCTCGAAAACGATGAAAATTCGTCAAAAAAACACCAAAAACCGCTTTTCTTCCTCCAAAAACCCGTTTTTCACCGGATTGTTCAGCGGAGCGCGCTTGCATTTTTCGCGTTTCTCACGAACTTTTCAGGTTTCCAAAGCCGCTAAATTCGAAAATTATCATATTAACACCGATTTTTCTGTACTTTTCAAATATTTTATCGAAAAATAAGTAGTTATTGTGCTTTTTAACAGAAAAATGAATCAAGATGAGGTGGCGAAGGCGCTTCTCGGAATGGCCGAAGCGCTGAGAACACAAGACCCGCCGAAGCTGAAAATGGCGATCAAGTGTGCGAGAGTAAGCAATAAAACCAGAAAAATCGATAGAGAAAACAGATTTTATCAAAAAAAAAATTTCAGGCCACTCTTACCCTGGAAGTTTCTGAAGAAACGAAGACAATATGCAATTTTCAGCTGGGAAAACTGCTCTATTTTTATACAGATAATTTCGAATTGGCGCGCACTCATCTTCATTTTGCGGTTAGTTTTCTCCATGAATTCGATTCAAATTCTACGTTTTTAGTACGAAAAAATGGTGGCGATGGGCACATTCTACACACAGAATCGCGTGCAGGCGTTGACGATGCTCGCCGATCTTCATATGCATTGTGAGTTTTGAAAACAGACGGAGAATCTGATTTATCGATTTTTCCAGATCAACAATGGCCTCTGCTGACTGTAAAGAATGCACTTCGCCATGAGATTACACACTCACACGCCGGACCGATGCTCCTTAATAAAATGATTTTTCAGCTTATTGTACGTTTAAAAACCAGATTTTAGGGGGAAAAGGGTCTATTTTTTTTGTTTAATACTTGTAGAATCACGCGCGGCTCACATACTCGTGACGGGCAGGATTTCGCCTTGAAATTCGAAAAAATCGGAAAATATGCCTAAATTTTGTGCTCCAGGGTTATATTGAGCATAGTTTGGGTTTTTGAAGCATTTTACACTATTTTGATGAATTTTCAGTGGAAAAAATGTAAAATTTTCTTCAAAAGTGCAAATTTTTCAAAAAAAAAATCAAAATTTTTTGAATCCGGGCTTTAAAAATCGTCGGCCTGGACTGGAATTCCAAAAGCATGGTAAAATCACTTGCTGACATACTTGTGATTAGCCGAGCCTTTCTCTTCAATCCTCGAAGTTCAAGGCTCGGTTTATTGCCGCGAAATTTGAAAAATTGAAAAATATTCCCTAATTTAGTGATCGTTTTGTGACTTAAGGTTGTGTAAAACAGACTAACATGCAGTAGTTTTTTTTTTATTTTCGTGGTAGGACCTAAAATTCCAAAAGTTGAAAATAACCCGAACCTGGCCATGATAGGGCAAATATTCAACTGCTATGAGGTTCTACTGCTATTTCTCAATTGCTATGGGGGTTATCAACTGTTATAACCCTAGCCAATAGCAGTTGAGACATGAATAGTGGCAAAAATAGCAGTTGATCCATAGCAGAAGAACCAAGCATAGTAGTTGAGACACTAGCAGTTACAACATAGTAGTTAATCCCCCATAGCAGTTGAGAAATAGCAGTAGATTTCATAGCACTTGAGTATCTACCCGAAATGCGTACATTAATTGTTTTTAGGAGCTACTCAAAATCGAAAAGAACGTGGACGGCGCCTTAGAATTATGTCAAGGTGCTATCAATTCCTCACAAAACGATCCGAAAATGGAGTTGTACTTTCGAATTTCGAAAACACTCGTCACCTATCAACTAATGCACGAAGAGCCGAATAGTGCTGAAGTCAAGAAGATCGGAGAAATGATCAAAGGGCTGGAGACGTCGAATACAGACCGTGCTCATATTGAATGCATCAAGGATTTCTTTGTTTGTACCAAGTTGGCCTATATGTTCTACGAGGGAAAATCGAGGACGTCCCGAACGCTGATGCGACAGATTCAGAAGCAACAGACCAGTGGAGAGAGTACGGTACATGGAATTAGGTACGGGGACACAATATTATTTTTTTTAGAAAAAAAACGAAAATACCCATTTTATACTCAAAAAGTCATTTGAGAAACTTCCGAATTTTTTTTCCAGAACCAGAATCCAAATAAACAAATACTCAAGTGCTATGGAGTTGATCAAGTGCTATTCGCCATGTTTTATGTGCTATGACTTTTGTCTTGGGTCATAACACATGAGACAAAAGTCATAGCATTTGAGACATCGAAAATGGAAAAATAGCGATTCATCTATAGCAAAAGAGCCAAAATAGCACTCGAGACAATATCACCTGATCACCTCATAGCACTCTACACAAATTTCTCAGCAAAATTCCGGGTACGGCCCGTCACCAGTGGCTTAGTTAGGGTAAAGTACTAATTTATAGCTGCCTAATAATATCTTTGAGTGGAAAATGCGTAAGCGCTATTTAGGATCTTTTGCTATTTGAAAATAGCAAAAGAGCCAAAATAGCACTTTAGACAATAGCACCTCCCTCATAGCACAAGATTACCCCATAGCACTTGAGTTTATACCAGCAAAATACCATATGGCATTTCCACGACTCTCCTAACCCTCCTCTAACAATTTTTCCATTTCCAGATGGCTCGGCGAAGGCGCCATGACCATATTCGCCTGCGTGATGAACGCCATCTGCGCTCTCGTTCAATCGAACACGGATCGTGTCGAGAAGTACTATCATCTTGTGATGAAACACGCCGATGAAATCATCTTCAAATCGTCTCGATCACCACAAGAGCCCGGCATGATTCGATGCATTAATATGATCAAAATGGCCACGTTGGAGATGATGGCGTGTTGTAATGTGATGGCGTGCCGACCACAGAATACGTTGGCCAACGTTCGAGACATGCTGGAAATGTGTAATCGATCCAGTGGTCCACTGTTGTTTAGATATTTTGCGCCGCATATTCAATATGTTTTGGTAGGTTGGAAAGAGTGGAAAAGTATAAAAGCTGGCTGAAACAGTCCGAAAATTCTCGCCTGTAGTTAATTATGTTTATCACTGTAATCACGGGCTCGCATGGTGTCGATATTAGGTAAGCGCGCTCTGCTGCAAATATCCCAGTATCCGGAGGTAATTCAAATTTTCTATATTATGGCAATCCGTGTAAAAGCAATTGCTGTCCGAAGATCCGACAACTTGACGGCCCCGATATCTCACCACGAAAACTACCGTATAATTGCTACCGTAAGAAGTTTCGAAAATGCTTATTTCTTCACAAGTTTCATCAACTTTAATCGACTTTCAACGAATACTCTTTTTTTTTTCTAAGGGAGCGCTAGAAAAATCGCTGAAAATTGATGAAATTCGATAAATCTTATGGTAGAAATTGAATTTATACGGTAGTTTTCGTGGTGAGATATCGGGGCCGTCAAGCTGTCGGATCTTCGGCCAGCACTTACTTTTACACTGTTTTTCGTAATAATGGAAGTGCAATAGTGAATTGAAGTGCCGCTTTTACCAATAAAAATGTCACTTTTTCTTCACGAATAACCGCTCTAAAAACTAGGAACAAGCGTTTTCTAAGCCCTCGATCCTCCAATTCCAAAATCCCATTTTCCAGGGTCTCCAATCCATCTACTTCCGCAAAAACGAGTCAGCCGAACGTCACTTCCAGTCAGCTATCCAAATGCTCTACCCGGACGATTGTACCTCTAACAACACGCGCGCTCTTCTCAACCTAAACCTCGCAATGACCTACCTAAATCAACTGAAAATGAAGGATTATTACGAGGTGGCCGAGAATTTGACAGGTCCGAAAATCAAACACTGCTCCAGTATGGTGAAAAGTAACGTGCAGCTGCTCAATTCCTACTTTTTCTATCTGACCCACAAGTTGCCGGAATGCAAAAAGCTCCTCCAAATGGTATTTGACGACTCGAAAGCCGAGGATTTCTTTCGAATGCACGGTCTGGCACTTTTGATTCTGTCGACGTTCTCACCGGTGGATGAGCAGGGTGTCAAACCCACTGTGGACTGGAGTAAGAAGTCGTACGATCATGTGGTTATCTGGTGGAGTCATCACATCTATCAGAAGTGTCTGGAGCAAAAGGAAAATCCAGATGCGGACCTCATCAAGATGGCTGTTGAGCAGCAGGAGCTCTCGAAACAAACGTTGAGTGTGGAGAATTTAAGGCCGCTGATCGACGATCTGTCCGAGAGCATTTTACAGGTAAAGTTGCTCATTTTTTGACCATTTCTAATCCTTTCCCAAGCTTTTCCAGTGGTATGAAGGAGATCCGTACAAGCTGCTGCCACGCGACGAGGTTCAAACTCATTTCTAACTGTTTTCATATTAACTCTCTGTACAATTTCGTCTATTATCGGTATCACTGATCTGTTGCATTTATTGATTTTTTAGAAAATAATTTTTCGAAAGATCTCTCCCTTTTTTGAAAATTTAATCGAATTTTGATCTGTTTAATGAATTGTTTTTCGGTGAGTTTTTTTTTTCAATTTCACAAGGCGCCAGAGAAGAAATGACCCCCCGCTGCATGAGGTCGCGCCAGCTGGCTTTGTTGAGAGAGCAGAAGAAATGGAGAGACGCAGGCAGTATCGCGCACGAAATGCTATTCTCTACTTTCCACAAGGAAAATATCTGTTTTCAATCTTTACTCCTTGTCGGCGAGCGCCTTATTTGTCAGCAAATTTGCGGTGTGATTTCTGAGAAGATAGGAACAGTTTCTTCGAGTTTCTTAGTTCTTTTTTATTTTCGTTTACCGAATTTTAGGCCAAAATTTCGGAAAAATCGCTGTTCTGCAAAATTTTGCGATTTTTTTATTCATTTGGCGTACAATATGTTGCAAGATTGTGCAAACACTGTGAGAAGCCATCACGTCAGATTACACACTTTTGAGAAAACTCTGATTTTCATCGAATTTTTGACTGTTTTTGCTGATTTTTCAAATGATTTCCTCTTTCAACTTCTCTCAGAGTATCCTCCTAAATCATCGTTCAACGGTTTTTTATGCAAAGATTCAGAAAAAATTATCATTTTTCGATTTTTAATTTAACTGTCGTCAAGTATGTTGCAGGATTGTGCAAACACCATGAGAAGCTATCACGTCAGATTACAGACTTCTAAAAATCATTCTAATTTTCAGCGGCTTTTGAACCGCTTTTCCCTTGTTTTCATGCTTTTTCAACAAAATTTCCCGTCAAACTTCACTGTTATCTTTCAGACCACCCCCTCGAAACCATGTCCTCCCCATCGGCCACCATCACTCTCTCGAATGGAGTGAAGATGCCAGTCATCGGACTCGGCACGTGGCAATCTTCATCCGAAGAGGTGATTGCTGCGGTGAAGCACGCCGTCAAGGCCGGATATCGGTTGATCGACACCGCTTCCGTCTATGGAAACGAGGCGGCGATTGGCACTGCCGTCAAGCAGCTCATCGAGGAGGGAGTCGTCAAGCGGGAGGAGTTGTTCATCACCACCAAGGTAGGGGATTGGTAGAGTTCGGAACAGGGCTGTGCGAAAAAAGGTTCCGAAAAAATTTTTTTTTTTCGAATTTTTCAGGGAGAAAAAACGAAAAATGATTTTTCGGGTATTTTCAATGTTTTTTCGAAATTTTAATTTTTTTTTTTGGAAAAATGGATAAAAGGGCGGTAAAAACATGGAAACATACAACTGAAAAACCGGGTTTTTCGAATTTTTTCCGGAAAAGCCAAAAAAAATTTTTTTTGGACGAACATTTTCGCACAGTCCTGGTTAGGAATATTTCCATGCTCAACAATTTTCAAAATTTCCGAAAATTTAGGCCGAGATTTCGGCTTTTTTCTGTCCAAAAACCCTATTTCTTCCAGGCCTGGACCAACGAGTTCGCCCCGGGAAAACTAGAGGAAAGCCTTCGCGAATCGCTCAAAAAGCTTCAAATCGACTACGTCGACCTCTATCTCGCCCACATGCCAACCGCCACCAATGACGATATGACCGAACAAATCGCCTCACCCGTCGAGGATGTCTGGAAACAATTCGACGGAGTTTACAAGGCAGGATTGGCAAAGGCCGTTGGAGTGTCCAACTGGAATAACGAGCAAATCGGAAGAGCGCTCGCCGTGGGTCTCACACCGATCCACAACTCTCAAGTGGAATTGCATCTGTATTTTCCCCAGTTTGAGCATGTGGAGTACTGTAAGAAGCACAATATCTCAGTGACCTCCTATGCCACTCTTGGAAGTCCAGGACGTGTTAATTTCACTCTTCCAACTGGAGCGTAAGTTGTAGTTGCTCAGTTTAGATCAGAAAGCGCGCTCTGCTGCAATCATCCCGTTAGATCAAAAACTAATCATTTTTAGTAAATTGGACTGGGCGCCGGCTGCCAACGAGCTCGAGGACGCCAACGTCATCGAGATTGCCAAAAAGCACAACAAGACCCCAGCCCAAGTCGTCCTTCGCTACGCCCTCGACCGTGGATTGGCCATCATTCCGAAATCAGTGACCGCTAGCCGTATCAATGAGAATTTCAATGTATTCGACTTCTCCCTGACCGCTGAGGAGATCTCCAAGCTCGAGGAGGCCAAGATCAATCAGCGACTTTTCCTTCAGGATTTGTGAGTTTAGGAATGATCGATTTTAGTTAAAATGAGAATTTTCAGCATGGCCGGACACCCAGAGGATGCGTTTGCCAGCGAGCGCAAGTAATTTTCAGAGTTTTTCGGTTTTCTATGAGCATAATGTTTTTCTTGACGCATGATTTGTAGTAATTTAAATGAAAGTTGCATAAATTTCTTTGTTTTTTAGAGCATTTTGTAGCATGATTTTCAGTGGTATTGCAGCGTCGCTCAAGACTCTTGGTGCGCGCTCTTTCAGGTTACTGTACCGTTTTAAAGGCGCATGGTACAATTTATAATTTCTACATGGTAACTTTTGACGCAAAGCAAAGTAGTGCGCATTATATAAGCGCATATGATGATTTATTGGTGGATACTCACTGCTACGTTTCTCTACTGCTATTTCTCAACTGCTATGGCCATAGCAGTTGATCCATAGCAGAAGAGGCAAATACAGCAGTTGAGACCATACTGTGCAAAAAAATTTCGAAAAAAAAATTTTTTTTTTCGGTTTTTCGATAATTTTCCGAAAAATGTTCAGGCGAAATTTTTTTTCCTCCCACAACCCTGGTTGAGACACTAGCAAGTATATCTACTGCTATTTCTCAACTGCTATTTCTCAACTGCTATTTTATTATTTTTTTTCTATAAGTCAACTGCTATTGCCAAAGCAGTTGATCACCTCCATAGCAGTTGAGAAGTAGCAATAGAGACCCATAGCAGTTGAGTGTTTGCCTGATTTATTCCAACAAAATTCAATCATCCGGAACTCCCAGAAAATCGAAAAAAAAAAACAGATTTTTTCATGAAATACTTCAAAATTGATCAAAAATTATCCAATTTTGCAAAAAAAAATAACAATTGATGAGAAAGAGTTTCTCTGCGCAGCGAATATGCAAATCGAAATTACTCAAAATATACATTGTATTATTTGCAGTGATGCCACGTGAAATCTATGGTCTTACTCGGGAAGTATTGAAAACAGAACACAAAATTTAACAAGAAAAATTTAACTATTACTCTCATTAAAGCGGGAGTGTATCCGGTCCTTGCGTTTCCTATAAGAATATGGATGGCTGCGGGATTTCTGAAGTCCCCAGATTTTATTCATCACATATCGGACTTCCGCTCTGACCTCAGCATCCAGCTTCTTCCGCCTGGTGCCAAAATACAGCGCTTCTAACACATTGAAACGTTCAAAAGTTTCCAGTGTGGCTTCGGTCATGGAGATCAAATAGATCGCCTTCACCACATCTTTCTTCGCGGCCAACATTTCGGTACCTTTCCGGACGTCTTGGATATCCTGAAGACTTTCCTCGGGACGATGGAAGGTCAGCGGCCCGTCGTCCTCATCCTCGTCGCTGTCCGAGTTCTCAACGACCGGAGCTGGTTTAGCAGGCTCCGCTCGTTTTTGCACGGTTTTTCTCGTTGACTTCCGGACGGTCTCTTTGACTTTCGGCACCGGCGCAGCTTGTTGTGAGGGAGCCGAGAGACGAAGTTTCGAGAAATAGCCATCAAAGTCCTCAAACTTCTTTGGGACCTTAGTTTGACGGGAAGAAGCACGGGCTGGGGCAATAGTAGATGGAGCCATAGCGAATAATTCTGAGTAGACGGTGTTCTTCAGAATTATGGTGTGACTAGTAGGTTTTTTGGTCTTTTTATACTGTCCCCAGTGTCCCAGGAGGAGAGGCGGAGCCTAGATTTGGGGAGGGGGATAAAAGGAACCTAGACATATGAAAAATTATAATGGGGGAGATAAGATCCTTTGTCATTATGTGTCAATCCAAAGACAAAGAGTTGTCTGTGATGGGGACGATAGGTGTTCTATTGTCAACTTGGGATGACAGATGAAAAGACTAGCAGACTTGGCCAAGTGCGTATTTGCAAATTCTAGGAGAATATATTAGTAGAAAGGGTCCACAAAAGCACAAGGAATATCATAATTTTTGCAGCTACAATGCATATTTTTGAAAGAAAGGTCGGTGCGCATTGCAGTTATCACTTGGAATTGGTTGATTTATATTAACTGTGAGGTCATTCTCTAGAAATATGAGTGATCAAATCCGAGAACAAAATGTTTTCTGGGTTTATAAAACTTAGAGCTTCATGTTTTTAATTGAAGACTTTGTACCATGGTTTTCAACACAAGATACAACTTTTTGAAGAAAAAACGCCCAAAAAGGCAATTTCTACTACAGTCTCTGCTGTCTGTGTGTTAGTCTGTCCAGCACTGACTACAAAATGATGGATATCATAAATGGAGCTTGAATTACTATCGGATTACGGTGATTACAACAACTTCCACTTCTAGAAAACGAGGTCATGGTGATCGTGTATGTAATACTTCTTGCCTTTAGCACTTCTAGAGTCCCAATGGTATGCAAACAAAAATAGGGAGTTGATGCAAAGCAAAACAAAACTATATACTTCATCCTTTATTTTTCCAGAATCATTTGCCCAGAAGTTATATTTTTGACCGGAATTCAATTGTAGCATTTGCGAAACACTGTACGTTTTCTCGTCTGTCATCGCAAACTACAAATATGGTATCCCTTGTGCTTTTGTGGGTCTTTTCTACTAATATGGACCTCTAGAACTTGCAATACGTGCATTCTACTTTGCCAAGTCTGCTCGTTTTCTCACCTGTCATCCCAAATCGACAATAGATTTACAGCTATCGTCTCCATCACAGACAACTCTTTGTCCCAGGATGAACATGACATGACACCTAATGACAGCTGTGAAGGATCTTATCTCCCCCTTCATAATTCTTCATAATTTGTATGCACCTAAGCCAGCTATCGTCTGTGTGTACGTCTGTCCAGCACTGAATAACTTTTGCGTTCCTGAACCATTTGATACCATATTTGGCGTGTTCATGTACATAAATATTGATGGGAGTTCGAAAATTCAAAACTCATGACAAGACGCCAGACGTAGCCACCGATTGCTTATGCCCATTCTCGGAGAAACACCATTTCAACATGGAACATTTTTTTTCAGTTCTGACCACTCATCTTTCTAGGACATATCCTTAAAGTTGACGAAAATCGAAAATTTCAACTGAAAACTGCAAGTCATTTTGACCATTTCTGCATATATTCTGCAGTAATCTTACCAAAAAACATGATTATTAACATAGGCTCTTTATTATTTCCTTGTTATTATTACAGGAAGAACTGTTAGGAATACGGGAGAGGGGTGGGGACGATAGTACATGGAGACGACGATGAAGAAAACTGAGACGGGGGGAGAGGAGGAAGAAGCCAAGGTTCAGAGGGCGGAGGGTCCATTAGATTGGGGCACAGTAGGCAAGAAGATCTTCCACATTGCAACCGACTTGGCAACATATCGTCTGGAGTTGACGGATGCTGGGGGCGATGAGGGCGCGTTTCTCTGGAAATTTGGGAATTTTTAAAATATACGGAAGCCAGATTCAAAAAAATTGAATTTTGAACATTTTTTTGAAAATTCTCAAATTTTTTAAATGAAAATTCATGGAAACAACCTCAATAAAGTTCGAAAAGTGTCCATTTTGAGCACGTTTGCTCTACTGAAATCGCGCGACGATTCAAATTTCAGTTTTACATTTTACTCATTTGTCATTGATTTTTGTGATTTTTTCGGAAAATTGGATTGTTTTCGATCAGTTTTGAAGTGTTTGATGAAAAAATTTGATAAAATTAGTTTTCACAAAGTCTTAGAAATTTTGAATTACCTCCGAAAGTCGAGATAATTACAGCAGAGCGCGCTTACTTAAAATAGACACCCAGTGTAGTGTTTTAGTGCTCATTATAATACTGGACCACAACATTTTTTCCAGGATTTCTTCGTTTTTTCCGGCAGTTGCACAAGTGCTACCGGGGAGGTGCTATTGTCTTCTCGGTGCTATGACATGAGACAAAAAAGGCAAAAATAGCATTTGCTCTATAGTAAAAGAGCCAAAATTTGAAAAATTGGCAAATAGCACTTCATCACCTCATAGAACTTGAGTATCTACCCAAAGTCATCAGTATGGTAAAAATGCTCACCGAAAAATCCGGCCTCGCGTTTCCGTCTCATCGAGCAGCTCATGGACCAGGCCATGGTGAATGTACTTCCCCCTGGTGGGCACATCTTCATTCGGCCGTCTGTAAAAAAGAGAACAATGAGAGGGAGAAGGGTTGTCATGGTGACTTTTGTGAAAACTTTTTTTGTTTGTGTTTGAATATTTGATTTGTTGGTAGGGAGGTGAAAGCGGCCGTTTGTTAGTTGTCATTTTTTTGAGCTTTTTTGGAGGTTTTGCTCTTTTTTTTAGCAGTTTTTCAGATTTAGGCCCTTTTTCTTAATTTTTTTTAGTTTTTATTCTGAGCAATATTATTGAAATTTGTATAAAGGATATCACACCACTAAAACGAGTCTCAAGACACAGCTAGAAGCGAGTGCTACCGTAGTAAGTAAATTTTCTACCATAATATTTTACGGCGAAAAATTATCAAATGTATTGGTTTTCGTCAATTTTCATCGAATTCCACAGTTTTTTTTCTGTTTTTTTTTTTCTAGAAAATGCGGGAATATTCGTTGAAAATTGAAAAAATGTCGGTAATTTTGACAAATTACAATAGTATTTTTTGAAATAATAAAAACTTGAAAATTCTTACGGTAACACTCGTTTTCAGCTGTGTGTTATCACGAAGGAACAATTTTTATACATGCTAATTATATTCGAATTTTGAATTTTTGTTCTTCAATTTTTATTCTAAGAAATATGAATTTTCAGCTTTTTTTCAAATTTTTTTCCGGCTCCGCGACATTTCGAAACGAGACATCTCGAAACCGTTGGGAATTCAGCTCGATTTTCTGGGTAAACAGAACAAAATAAAATGTTGAACGTTTTTTTTTGAAATAAAATTTTCAACGGTTTCGAAATGTCTGGTTTTAAAAACAAAGTTAGACCCATCAAAATCAAATTTTCCCCCCTGAAAATCCATCCCCTCTAAAAAAAATGAGTCAATCCCCCTACAAAAAACTCAAATTACCAATATTCTATCTCAATTTTCTCGCTTTGGTTATTTCTGCTACTAATTATGACATCAGGGAGTGATGTCCTCTCATATTTCCTTCTTATTATCCGTTCTTCGTTTTCTGTCGGCTACCCCTTCAAAAGCCACGTCACACACTCTCTCCCTTGTTTTTATTGTCTGTGTCATAAAACAAGTCCTCTTGGTGGAGTTTCTCAGAAGACTAATATTCTATTCATAAAACATCCGAATGGGAATGGAAGAAATCGTCTAAGGAAGTGGGATTTTCCAAAAGTTTCTGGCGGATTTCTGTCTGAAGGGGAAGGCAAATACTCAAGTGCTATGGTGTGATCTTGTGCTATGTCCCAATTTTCCAAAATTTGGATTTTGTACTATAGATCAAGTGCTATTTTCGCCACAAAAGGGGGGGGGGGACAATGGAGAAATAAAATTAGAACAATTTTTGGACTTTTTTAAAGGGATGGACAATAATGACTTCTTTCTTCTTTTTTGTCTGATGAGTATAGACTAGGGAAGGACGCTAAGAGTTCATTAGTGGGAATAAATGCACTGGGCTCTCTTTTAGTGAACTGGAATCGGGAAATGGGAAAAAACAATTTTAGATTTTCTGGGACTTTCCACATTCGCGGGCTCTGTCTTACTGTAGGGTCGCATGCCAACTGCGTGGCGACTCAGCGATACGTAGTCATTTGCCTTAATTTGTTGAAAAATAAAAAATCTAGGCCTAAGCTTTTTTTGAATTAAATTGAATAGAAATTTTTCTTCGCATCATTTTGAATATAATATTGACAGAATTTGAACGAAAGTTATTACTGAAAAGTGCTCTGGAAACATGGTGCGCGCTCCTTCGGCTTAAGCGCGGCTTACTGTCAGAATTTAAAGACGCAATATGAAATTTGTAAAAGCCCATGTGAGATGGAGCTTAGAACCGAGAAAAAATTGGACGTACAAAAACATTTACCGTGCCCTGACCGGAATCGAGTAATGGGAGAGGATTTTTAGAAGATTCAGATTCAAAAAAAAATTTTTTTTTGTTTTTCCGGTATTTTCTATTAATTGAATTTTTGTCGAAATCGACCACCTTGTGCGCATTACTCTGTTTTGCGTCGATTCTGTCATTTTTGAAATTCTAGAAATTTTGAATTGCCTCCGAAAATCAGGATAATTGCAGCAGAGCGCGATTACTGGACAAGCCTCGCGAGCCCGTGAAAAGTCCCCTTTAAATCCCTGTTTTTCGAAATCTGTGACTCGATTTCCTGATTCATTCAAAAAAAAAAGAAAAAAATTGTATCAATTCAAATTCCGGGTATAATCTCCTACCTAATCCACCTACATTTCTCCTAACCAAGCCACTTCAATTACCGATGATTCAAAGTATTTGAGTAACCGGAACTTTCTATGGATATACTCCCACGACATTCTTTATTCAGAATAATTTTTTTGAAAAAAGGAAGTTTTTCATAAAAAGATAATAATGGGAAAACTCGTGATTTTGAAATATTTTCTCACAAGTTTCGAAAAGATTTTTTGAAAATGAAATTGGAAAAAAAACTTATTTTTTTAGTTTAGCTTAGCAAGACTTGAAGATTGAAATCAAGAAAATTGAATTTTGAAAAAAAAATTAATTCGAAAATCTTTGAAAGAGGTTGTTCAAAGTGATGTCATAGTAGATTACATAAGATTAAAAAAAATTTCTAAATTCTGAATTTTCAGTCGTAAGGTCTTAATGGAGTTTACCTCACTTAATTCAAAACTGAAAATCAAACCGAAAATAATTTCAAATTTTTGGAAAAAAAAAACGAAAGTCATCCAGACCCCATCAATCAACTAGCCTTATCAAACTTAGTCTTAAAATTAAAATTTTAAAAAATTTTTGAAAAAAATTTTTTTTCGTTTGCGGATTCTAAGTTCTACTGTCTAACTGACTTCAGAGAATGGAAATTCAAAATATTTTTTTTGAAAAAAAAATTAGGACTCCAAGACCCCTTGCCCACCGTCCGGAAGACTTAACCATACTAAGTCTTAAGATATTTTTTAAATTTTTCTGAAAAATAAAAATCTGAGACCCCGGGACCCCTTATCAACCTTAACCAATGTCTAATTTGAAATTTTTTGAATTTTTTTGAAAAATAAAAAAAATCTGAGACCCCAAGACCCCTCCACCGCTTCTATGGAGGACCTTACCGAAATCAAAATTTGAAATATTTTTTCAATTTTTTGAAAAAAAAAACATCCCCCTTATCTAAGACCCCCCCCCGATCAACTTTGTTAAAGAAATTCAGTATTAAAATATCTCAAAACTTGAAAAAAAAACCCACCAGCTTGTTGAAGGCTCATGGCCGCTGAGCCGGTGAGAAGTGCAATAGCGAAAAAGGCGAGGACGAGTCGGTGCACCATTTTTCTTGTGTGTGTGCGAAATGAATCCGAAAACTTCTCTTTTCTCTTCGAGTCAAATGTGGGCGGAGCCTGAAGTTTGTTTATCGGAAGGGGCGTGGCAAGATTTCTAGGCGAGAGAGAGAGTGGAGGGGGAAAAGAAGGAGGGGGTGGAGCGGGGGATTCTGAATTCAGAAGATTCAGAATTTGAGACGATTGTTGTCGATGACTAAGTAGACATGGTGATGATGTGAAATGTGGGAACAAGGATACAAAAATTGGAGATTTTGGAAGATTGATTCTGGAGGAAAAATCCAAAATCCAGAAGATTCTGGAATTGGGTTCAAAGTAACTCAAATATTGGAGCAGAGTACTCAACTACATGTGAAAATTGAAGTTTGTCACGTAGGACTCATTCTAATTTGTGTATATACATGCATGCGGACATTTGATCTGGATTGGAGTAGGTCGGAGCAAGGAAGCTGAATGGAAAAGTCTAGCTAGGTTTTTTAAAAGTAATCAGCTAGGAAATAAGCTGTTCTGAGCAATTTGTAGTTCGAATACGTCTCCATTGCATTATTCATTGTGGGAACACTGATCATTTTCTGAATTGAGTCATGCTACGATCATTATTTTTAGTTAGCAAGAATTTTGAATTTGGTGTAGGCCGTTTTGACCGGTCTAGACAATTGCTAAATTGCGTATTCGTAGAGTTTTCGGCCTACAATGTAAAGGTAATTGAAATTGACAGAAAATAGTGAGAATGGATCCGCAAGAGTGTATTTTTCGAACATCGGGAGCCCGTGCCTCACTTCGATTTGATTTTTGGGCACTAATTCAAACCTCACTACCACTTTCTTATTCACAGAAATTGACAAACATCGATACATTTTCAGAATTCTTTTTCCATAAAAATGTTACGGTAGTGTTCTTCTTTCGCAGTGTCTTGAACGTCATTGAGGGATCTTATGCTAGATCTGTTATTTCGTCTCGCTATCATATGATATGGTTTTCTGTTTTCGTGTTGAGACCCAGAATTCGAGTTTTTTCGAAAAACCTGGTCATGGTTATACTTGATTCTCAGGTCCGAACTATGTAAGTTTAATTTTCCGAGCTTCAAACTATCTAACCTATATCCAATAGTTTTGATGATTTGATCACCTTACACCATTGCAAAAGTAATATAACACTTCCATTCTTCTATTCCTGATACCAAAGGATTAGAAGGTGTAGAATAAGTATGCATTGTTTCTCCGTGATCTTATCAAGTCCTCTTAATCTTTTCTCAAAAGTCTTTCTCCACCTAATATTAGTTTTTTGTAGGCTACTCTTTCTATGGAAATGTCATGGATTGACGTCATTATATTTTTTGGGGACGGGGTTTTAGCTTGATTGGTTGGGAACTTTTTATCGCTCTTACTATTAGAGAATGAAAAATTTTTATGATTACTTGAAAATATTGTTGCCCTATTATAAAAGTTGAAAGAAGGAGTAAGCATTCATGAGTTTATAGGCTTAACGTGCGGACAAACTGATTACTGTAGCTCATTATTATCCCACTTCTTTTCTTCTGTTACGATAAGTTTTCCGATCTTTTATGTCCTCCCATAAATCTTTCCAGTATACATTTCAAGTACTATACGACTACTAAAAGGGGACCACCTAACAACTGTTGCTAAGTCTGTGTTTTGAAGTACTTGTCCAGGAAGTTCTAATATTTAGGGAAGTCATGACAAAATTGATGATGTCATTTCGAAAAATGACGTCTTGAAAAAATTACACAGTAGGTAGAAAAAAATAAGGTTTGACGAATGAAAAAACAAGCTTGGTCAGTGATGAAGAAACTGACCTGTAAAGTTAGTAGTTACTTGAAGTCAGCAAGTCAAGACGGTTTGAAAAACTATAATCAACGCTAGGTTACAAATAGATCATGATTTTGGGGAAAACCTTGGTCCAACTAGGGACTGCATGCATGTCCAATCGGGATCGTTATGCCAGGGAAGAGCCTTTGATGACTTTCTTCAAAACCACAAACCGGGTCCAGACACTTTAGTCGATCTTGTGCACTCCCGGTTGATCTAGCAATCCTGCTAAGCTTCTAGAACTCACCGAAAGCTACATATTGATCAGGACTGAGATTTTACGTTTACCATACTTATCCAAATCCGGGCCCAAATGGGATTTTTCACTCACCCAAATGGGATTTTTCAAACATTTTCAACTATGTGCCGTTGAATTTAGGGTGGCTTGCAGCTGAAACTGGCAGCTTTGAGCTAGTTTTGAACCAAACTTTTGGCAAAACGTTCTTTACCCGCTCCTGAAAAATTATAGATCTCCACCCCGAAAAAAGAAAAATCAAAGTCCAACACAATCAGAATCAAAATCCTCAGAAGCAATAAATTCCTTGAAAAATTGCTTTTCTTTTCTCTCCAATTCATCAAAAATGTAGACACATTCACATGTTTTCCCATGAAAATCTCCTCGACTCCAGACAGCTATAAAATTTTTTCGATTAGCAACACAAAAAAAATAATTGTATCACGGAGAATATGTCTCAGTGTTCCACGGTTCAAAAATCTATTATTTTCACAACCATAAATCGTGTTTTTTTCCGAAAATCTGTTTGAAAACTGGGATTTGAGAGCAAAATACCAGCATCATTGACGTATTTCCTGGTGGGAAAACGTACCGAGGAGTGAAAAAATGCCGAAAAGAGGCGAAAACGGAGAGAGTAATCCCAAGAAAGGATAATTACTTTTTTTGGAGAAGACCCATGAAAAACTGGGATTATAGTCTATATATACCAAGGGGCTTGGAATCAAAAAATCGGTTCCAGTACTGAAAATCCATCTATTTTGGTCTAAAACTGGCAGTTTGAACTGCAAATGATCCCGAACGGGGTTGTGCGAAAAAAAAATTCCGAAAAAATTCGAAAAACTTTTTTTTTCGAAAATTTCGGACCGAAAAAAATCGAGAAAAATTTTTTTCCGAAAATTTTGGTCCGAAAAAAATCGAAAGCTTTTTTCGAATTTTTTTTTCGGATTTAAACAATTTTTTTTCGGCGAAAAACAGTGTTTCGGTTTCAAATGGCGAAAAATTTTCGCCGGAAAAATTTTTCGAAAAAAAAGTTTTTCGAATTTTTTCGGACCAAAATTTTCGAAAAAAAAATTTTTTCGATTTTTTTCGAAAATTTTTTTTCGCACAACCCTGATCCCGAATTCAAAGACGCACGTGGTTGAAAAAATATATGTGTCACCGCCGGAATAACCTGCACTGGGCCGGCTAGAGTGACCGGCTCCACGTACCCGGACCCGGACTTTCGGGCTTGGGTGGGTACCGCGCAGGCCATTTTTGGACGTGTAGAACTCATTGAAACCAACATTTTGATATATTTTTGAGCCGATAGTTTTGATTTTGAAAAAATGGGATCATCACAAAACTCGCGCGGGGCTCAGCGAGCACTTCTAGCTTCATAACGGACCGAGATATGAAACTTTTCTGTATTTTTGTAGTGAGATCCAAAACTCCAAATAGCTGGACTCCGATTTTATAGTTTTTATGATTTTCGATGCTTCCTGCCCTACTTCACTTTTTTTCGCTTCAATTTTTTTTCGAATAACCACATGCTCGGTTAATGCTCACTTTATGTTCCACGTCACAAGCAGCAGTAAAAGAACGGATTGATGGGAAGAAAATTGGTTTCTGTGGGAGGATAATGGTGGGAGTGAAGAAAAAAAAGTTTTGGGGAAGGAATAAGGAAGGAAATTTTCGAGAATACGATTTCAAGAAGAAGTTGGGAGTAGTCAGAGGTAAGGAAAAGGTTCCTGGGAGCTGGGGAAAATAATGCAAATCTGTAGTCTGACGTGGTGGTTCGAGGTTTGGGTCCTTGCAGGTTAGGTATTATAATTAACGAAATGCAGTTTTTAGGGATAACTATCAGGGTTGCTCGGAATCGGAAAACAAACATTCCGACTCAACACAGAGTAATAAGCATAAGATGATTGATTTCGACAGAATTCAATTACTGGAATCTTCCAGAAAATCGAAAATTGATTTTTATTAGAAATCGATTTTCTCCATCAATTACTTCAAAATTGATCGGAAACAATCCAATTTTCCGGAAAAGTGAGTTTCCCTGAAACATTTAGCTACGTATCGCTAAGTCGCGACACGAATAAGTACAGTTGAAATTTGAATCGCCGCGCAATTTGAGTAGAGCGCACTTGCTTGCGTAGACTAGAAATTTCGATTTTCCGGTTTTTCCTAAAAAAAAAAACTCGGAATCTCATTTCGGATAAACTGAGCCACGGTAATTTATCCAAGTGTTCACTTCTGAAAATTTTTTTCTGGAAAAAAAAATTCGTAAAATTATTCTCAGAACAAGCCTAATGCCTCACACCACTAGAACCATTTTTTCGGTTTAGACCAATTTTTCCAGTCGGATCTTTGTGTCTGACCAGTCCAAATTCACAGAAAATGACTCTTGTTTTTTCTTAATTTTTTTTTCTTAGCAGAGTAATTCGATATTCATTCATTTAGGCCTCCAAAGACTGTTCGTGTTAGCAAGACATTTTTAATGAAAACAAAAAATAAATAAATAAGAAAATTATTTTTCTGCTGGTTCTTCAAACTCTTTTTTTATGGTCAAAAACAGCACCACTCCCCTTTACAGTACCAAAAACTTTCCTAACTTTTGATTTTTTCCAGTTCTTTCCATCCAAAAAATCCACTTCCTTATTCCAATTCCCATCTAAACTCACCAAATAAACCCTCAGATTTTCCCATCAAACTCCCCTGAGGTGACGTGGAAAAAGAGGACACTTAGGCTCTCACTTTTTGAATTCGAAAAGCGAAAAAAAAGCGAATAAGGGGGTGACAAATGGATTTCCGTGTGTCGTAAAAGAAAGGAATAAATGGAAGAAAAGAAGGAGCACATAAAATTCGGAAATGACCTGGAAGACGGAGAAGAAGAAGAAGGCAAAGAGAAGAAGATAGTGGGTTGTCTGTCTGGGAATCTTTTGAGAAAACTGGAAAAATAGTTCTGGGCAAGGGATTTCAAAGGCGCATGAGAATCGGAAAATTGAAAATTGTGCATAATTAAGTAGCTAGGTGTTTGGAGAACTTATGGGGTCTAGATAGCTAGTTTTCACGACTCTATGAGTAAAACTAACCGAGATACGGTAGTTTATGTAATTTCGTGGTGAGACCCAAAATTTTTCAAAATTTTGAAAATGATCAGAACCTGGCCTTGATTGTACTTTTCTGAATCGTCTTGACGCCCTGGCTCCAGCTAGATAGTTTTCATGGGCATATCTTCGAAAATGAGGAGACTACAGGATACCCCGGATCAGAACTGGCCGAATCAGAACTACCCCGAATCAGAACCGGCCGAATTAGAACTAAAGTTTGTGACCTTGCGGGGGCCTGGATTCTGTATGAAATTAATACCATCTGATAGAGAATTTTTCTCTCTACAATTTCATATATTCATATCCCCCGTTTTTCCAGAAACCGGGCCCTCGCAGGGTCACAAACGTTGGTTCTGATTCGGCCGGTTCTGATTCGGGGTAGTTCTGATTCGGCCAGTTCTGATCCGGGGTAGCCTCGACTACAGTAGTTTCTGTGGTTTTTTTTCGTAGTGGGACCCAAAATCCCAAAAAGTGGCAAATGGTCAGAACATGGCCATGATTATACTTTTCTAAACCGGTTTGAAACGCTATTTCCAACTAGATAAGTTTCAAAGTCATAGCTTCAAAAATAAGTAAATTACGGTAGTTTTTGTGTTTTTTCGTGGTGAGACCACGAACCACGAAAATTGGAAATAACTAGAACCTGGCTTTGATTGTACTTTTCTGAACCGGTTTGACCCACTGATTCCAACTAACAAACTTTCATGGCTCCAACTCAAAAATTGACAGAATCACCATAACTTTCGTGATGAGAAATTTCCAAAAAAAATGGTCCACCAGAATATTTTTTTTGAGAATTCAATTTCCTAGGAACATTTCGTCATCGCCGGTAAAAACCTTCCGTTAATTTTTTCCGAAGCTTCCAAAAAATTGGAAATTTGACTTAATTTCCGGGTTTTAATGGACTAACCTTCCTCGACAAAAAAACTGTAAGGTTTGCTGCAAAATTCATCAATTTCCTCCATCTTCCAAAAAAAAAATGATGACGAAATGTTTTCTTGAGGAGGATTTTTGGAGAAGCGGTTCCAATTAAACAGCAGGGGTCATAATTTGGATCGGGGTTTTTTTTAATTTCCGGAACCGGCACTGTAAAAAGTTTTGAAAAAATTTCGACTATGGAAAATCCTCTACTATCTTCATTTAAAAACATGTTTTTGAGCACAAAGTTACGATATTGGTAAAACTTATCGCACGAGCCCGGTAGGACAAGTAAGGAAAATCCAAAAGCTGATGAAAATATCTTTTCTCGTTGCTGCTACGAGAATAGATTTTTTCCATCAGCTGTAGCTTTACTAGTGTGAACAATAAGGAAAAAAATGGAAAAAGAATTCGAGAATTATTAACAAGACCGAATTTCATTGTGAGGGAGGGATAGGGATTCCATGTGAATAATTAATCAATGATTAGTTATTTCTTTTCGGAGAGTGGGTGGGAAGTGTGGACTTGGTTTTATTCGAAAGTTTTGGCGGGAATTCAAAAATGCAGAAGTTTTTGGCGGAAATTCGATTTTTTTAGAAACAAAAATCAAAAAAATTCCCAAAATCTTTATTTTTGTCGCAAAATTTTTAGTTATGAGACCCTCGGCTCCTAGAAAACAACCATGGTCTCAGAATGAGAGAAAAAAATTGGAGACTGATTGGAAATACTAGACCTGACTAATGACTATGTGTGAGGCAGTACTCGGAAATATGAGGAAATATTTTGATTTGTTCTGAGAAAATGAGAGTGATGGATGAAAGGTTTTCTGGGGGAGGTGCTGTGAAAGCTAGGAATTTTTAGAATTAGAATTTGATCTAAACTCAAAGGACTTGAAAAAAAAATAATAGGAGAGATAACCAGGAAGTGAGATTTCATTGAGATTATATCAATGAAAAGTAAGGTTCCGCAAGGAAATCTCTAAAATTTTGAAAAATGAGCTTTTAGAGCTTTTAGAGCTTCCAGAGATTTCAGAGCCTTTACACGGTGAATTTTTTTGTACGTGTTTTCAAAAGGTTTCATTCGCGGGCTCTGTCTTACTGTAGGGTCGCATGTCAACTGCGCGGCGACTCAGCGATACGTAGGCATTTTCGTTTTGTTGAAAAATTAAAAATCAGGGCCTAACCTTTTTTTTTTAATCAAATTGAATAGAACTTTTTCTTCGCATTATGCTGAATATAATATTAACAGAATTCGATCGAAAGTTATTACTGAAAAGTGCTCTGGAAACATGGTGCGCGCTCCTTCGGCTTAAGCGCGGCTTACTGTCAGAATTTAAAGACGCAATATGAAATTTGTAAAAGCCCGTGTGAGATGGAGCGTAGAAGCCGAGAAAAAAACTGTTCGTTCAAAAAATTTTACCGTGCGCTATCGACAATTTTTAATTTTCCAAAGCTTTCTTTAAAAAAAAACCTAGATCAAAAACTTTTTTCTCACTCTGTAACAAAAAAAAGAAACACATCATAATAAGCCTACCTGAGTGAACTCTGAACTTTTGAGTAATTGCACCCGCAAACTTCTCTTGTATCCGGATCACCAGTAAGGGGAAACTATTATCTTTTTCCTTTGGTTAAAGGTGCATAGAGTAGACTTGACAGATTGGTTCAAGTGAGGGTGGAGGACAAAGAAACTTGTGACTTTTTTTTTTTTAGAAAAACTGGTGTTTTGTTTCTGGAGGATAAGAAGAACACTTGAGAATTCGGGATAGTAGGGGGTGTTGGAAGAAGTTTCTGCATACATTTAGTGGGGTATGCAAATGCGCTCCGTTGAGAAACAATCACGCCTAAACCTGAACAACTTGCTAACTTTAAAATAAAAATTCTACAAAAAACCGCCCTGAAACGATGAAGTTTCGAATTTAGAGTAGAGCGCATTTGCAATGGGGGTCCACTTGCCCGCAATCTGACGTGACAGTGTCAGTTGGCGGTGTTAGCAGACTCGACATCAAGTCTTACGACACTTTTGCATTCATAAGACTCAAAATATTTTGAAATACGTGCCCATTCCATCCCGTACGTGCTCGAAAAAAAAAATTCCCACATACTTATTAGAAAAATGCACTGAACGTTCAATATTTTCCAATTTTCTCACATTTTTTCTCAGTTGGAGTTTTTGAAAATAAACTCAGAAAATGGACAACAGGAGTGCTAAGATACTAAACCTTAAATATTCTTGAAAAAAACTATGAACCTTCCATCCTAAGCTTCTTTAGACTTGAAGGACTTTATAGCTATTTTTGATCACTGGACTAAGCCGTAATGAAGAAGCCTTATGCAGAAATAGCTTGATCACATGACTCAAAAAGTGACATACAACGGTTTTTTATAGGAAACAATAGAACTTGCTTGAATTCATTTGGAAAAGTACGGAGTCACGGGATTAGCGAACACATGAGGCCTCATGCTGTAAGAATTGTTAAGTGAAACGTTTTGCATAGGAATTGGTTATAAGGGTATATGTAGAACGTTGCAAGGGAATGGGGAACATGTGATTAATAAATTTGGGAGCTTGGAACGTTTTCTCCTACTAGGGACCGGTCAGACATGACAGTGGACTTGCAGTAAGTGAAGGGTGCTACTAGATAGCTTACAATATTTCCAAATCGGCACACTTGTCCAACCCGGGCTTTTTGGAATTTTCAGGGCTAGGCGCTAAAAAACTTGGACTTTTTCGAAAAGTTTTATTTTTCAAAATTTTTCCCATCGGACCGGGCCGAACCCTTGAAAATTCCGGAATGGGCCCGACTTGCCACAACACAGTGAATTTTTTCGTACGTGTTTTCAAAAGGTTTCATTCGCGGGCTCTGTCTTACTGTAGGGCCGCATTCAAACTGCGGCGCGACTCAGCGATACATAGGCATTTTTCTCATTTTGTTGAAAAGTTAAAAATCAGGGCCAAATGTTTTTTTTTTTCAATCAAATTGAATAGAAATTTTTCTTTGCATCACGTTGAATATATTATTGACAGAATTAGATCGAAAGTTATTACTGAAAAGTGCTCTGGAAACATGGTGCGCGCTTCTTCGGCTTAAGCGCGGCTTACTGTCGGATTTTAAAGACGCAATATGAAATTTGAAAAAGTCCATGTGAAATGGAGCGTAGAAACCGAGAAAAAAGTGTACGTACAAAAAATTTACCGTGCCACAACTATGTTAATCGGTACTGTAACTAGTAACTGATCCTACTTTCTCTAGGTCATTCTGTGGTATTTACCGAAAAAAATTCAACAGAAGCTAAGGGAAAATGGTTGACTTCACCAGCTGCAAGTTCATTTACATGTCTCATCCCAGCTAGGGTAATATTGACAAGTAAGCAACGAATTCAGTTTTTGAACCCGAATAATCTAAACTAACACTCAGTAAGGATACTTTATATAGCCAAGAGGAATGTGTCATGTGAATCATTAGGTAGTTGAGCCCCGTCGGATTTTGAGACCATCGGCTCCAATTTCGGTGTGTGTGCCAATCGGATAAAGACTAATGAGTTATAAACGGAACTTTGAGCTAGATTGTAGTACGAAAAACTGTTAAAAATCGAGAAAATATGCCTAAATTTTGTGCTCCAAGCTCAGATTTAGCATTAAAACGCATTTTTTGAAGCATGCTACATAACTTTGATACAATTTCAGTGGAATAATGCGAAATTTCCAAAAAAAAAACTCTAATTTTCCTTCTCTTTTCCTGCAGAGTCGTAGTTTGAGCAACTTTTCTTGCTCTTAAAGGAGGGGGGAACTCAAAAAAATATTTTCTCTGAAATTACAAATATAAACACCTCTGGTGGGTTCGAACCCGAGGTCGGTCTGACAGATCACCAACATCGCTACCGACTGCGCTATGCGGCCGGGAAAGTGCGCCAACTCAGCTTGCCTATAAGCGTCCGGCCCTTTTTTAGTCTCACAAGGGACCTATTTTTCCTCAACTCTTGGGAATTTTCTATAAATTTGCCAAAATACTAATTTGGACCTCCTGAGAACAAAAATTTCACTTAGAACTCCCACAACTCAAAAATAAAAATTTTATTTTTTTTGGTCAAAAAATTCTGGAAAAAAATTTCGAAACTCTAAATTTGACGTCATTTCTAGTCTACATACCTTTTCTCAACTTGTATGAACATAAAAACTCGAATTTTCGAGTTCCAGTCAATATTAGATCAAGTTTTTGAAAATTCTTCAAAAACCGGATTTTTTCAATTTTTTGAAAAAATCGCTGTAACTCCCTTCAAAACGGTTTGTGGAACGTGAAAATTGAACTGGAACATTCCAGGTATGCCAGAATAACGTGATAAAAATTTGAAAAGATTCTGAAAAAATTCATTTTTTTCCAATTTTTTTCGGATGAACAGGGGGGACCATATCAAGCGAAACTTTCCGAAAAAAAATTTTTTTTCCAAAAAGTGTCGGAAATTGTTTGAAATGGTGAAAAATGATTGTAGTTCATTTGAAACGGAATTTGAACACCGTTTACCGTACTTTTATTGAGATTTCCCTCAAAAACTGTACTGAAAAACACGGAAAATGAAAATTTACCCCGATTTTCGGGATTTGTGGGACTTCTCGTTATGATTTTTGGATTCAGGGGGCCAAAATGTACCCGCCCGCAAATTTTTAGAAAATTCCCAAGAGTTGAGGAAAAATAGGTCCCTTGTCAATACGAGTCTCAATACAACGAGAGTTCCCACCTCCTTTAAGCTGCTCACCTTATGATCGTAAATCCAAAAAAGGAAGCCCTACTCCTCAACTACTCCCAAAATTGACTAATAACTAACGAAAAAAGTCATAAATCATTTGTGAAAAGTGACGTGGCGAGTGTCATGTGATGGATTGGTTTTCTAGTTTTTCAGATAGAGAAACATGTTCAGAATTAGATGCTAGGGGGATTAAAATGTTTTGACTTACAAATTTTAGTTTTTTTTTTAATGAAAAAATAAAAAAAAATGTTTTCGATATGTGTTTGTAGATTGTTGCTGGTTAAAAATGAAAAAGGATGAGGGTTGGAGGAAAGTGATATAACTGAAAATTCGAAAAAAAAAAATTTTTAGAAAAAATAATTATCAGTGGGTGTGAGAAGTGTTCTGCTGTAATTATAGATAACAAAAAGAAATGTCTGAAAATATTTTTTGTCACATTTTCAGAGAAAATTGCTCATTGTGATCGTTCACAGTGAGCAATTTTGAAATCGAGATCTATCGCTACGTTTTCAGCGAACAGCTATGATCAAAATGATCAAAAATCCAGATGACTCATTTTTTTGGAAGGATTCTCGGAGTTTGAACGGGGTTCGGAATGATAGAGACGGGGAAAAAAACCAAAAATATGTTCCAAAATGTTAGAAAAATTATTCGTCGAGATGAAAAACTGTTGGCTCAAATTTATAATTAACAATTTTTTAACAGTAAATCGGTCTGAAAATTTCATCTCGATACCAAAATTTTTCTCGAATGTTCAGAAATTCGGCAAATACTCAGTCGCTAGAAGACCTTTTGCTATTTCTCAGTTGCTAGAGCTTGCTCTTTTGTTATAAGTGGACCTTTTGCTATGAAATGTTGCTCAGTTGCTATTTTCCAGAAAATTACTATTTCTCATTAGCTATTGTGTCTCAATTGCTGTTGAATTTCTTATTTTCTAGAAAAACGGATATTTGCTATTCCATAGCAAATGATCCATGTTACTAGCAACTGAGCCACCCAATGTTTCTGGGTGTAGCATGTGAAAAAACAAATAGCAAAAGAGCAAATCCTAGCAACGGAGAGATAGTGAAAGGTCTGCTAGCATCTAAGTTTTTACACATTTCGGGGCCTACTGTACTGGCTGGAATTTTTAGGCGCTCTATCTCAGTTCCCCGTGGACCTCTTTCCAAAAAAAAATCATTTGGCTGCTTTAAGACATAATCAAATTATGAAATTTTTTAATGGAATTCCAAGTTTTTGGGGCTTAGCACTTCTCATATTCTCAAATTCCTAAATTCTCTAGACCTCCAAAAAAAACCCCAAGAAGAAACCCAATATAATTGTTTTCATCCGTTTTCCCCTAACCAAAAATCAAACCTTATAGGTCCGAATCGGGTGCAATCCCATTCTATTCTTGGTGTTTTTTCAAGAAAAAAAAAGAAAGAAGAACATCATCAAATGGAATAAGAGAATATAATGGAGGAAAGCTATTAAGTTTCCAAGGAGAATCTATGAAGAGCACGGGGGAGATAGACATAAAATAAGGGAGCAAGAGGAGAATGAAAAAGACTCGTGAGAAATGAAAATAGGGGCCAGAAAGGATGATGGCCTAGTGGGGATAAGCGGTGACGTGGCAAAAGTTTGAAGGAAGGATGAAAGTATGAAAAAGTTCAGAATCACCAAAATTGGTCCGGCAGACTAGGCAGATTCGCAACTTTGGGGTGATCAATTGCTATGAGGAAGGTGCTATTGTCTAAAGTGCTTTTTGGATCATGTGCTACTTTTCATGTACTATTGTCCCTGAGAAATAGCACATGATCCAAAATAGCACTTGAGTAAATAGCAATTGATCTGTTGTCAGTTTTCCGCTCAGTTTTCTATACGTAAATTCTCACTTTCTTATTCCCATCCAGAACACTCCTCTCATAACCATTTTCCAGACCATGGGTGTATTCTGGACCGGTCTGAAGTATGTGTTCACAGACTTCTCCTGCTGGACATCCACACATGGTGTACCCCATATTGGGATGGCTAATGCGAAATGGCTGAGGTGAGCGCAATTTTTTCAGCACGAAATGAACTGAATTTTCACGTGGCGTTCGTATAATAATAGAGGATCAGGATTTCAGGATCAGGATTTCATTTATTTATCAGGATTTCAATTAAAGGAGGACTGAAGTCACATTTTTTGTATTGTTTTTATTTGATATTCCGGTGTATTTGCTTTTTCTATGAGCATTTTCCTCTTGGAGCATATGTCAAAAATCGCTCTGAAACGCTATGCATAGCCCCCAAGTAACTGGAGTCTCCTCGACTCCGAGAGGAGTACAATGCGCCAATCAATGCGATTTCAAATATTTTATTTTATTTTTGCTCCTTTTTCAACATTTCTCAGTATTTTGTTTGTTATTCATTTTGTTTTTAATGTTTAACATGAAGAAATATCCATCAAACTAAAGTGATTAGGTGAAACAGGGTTAAGAGTAAGAAAAATTGTTTAAATCACCTATCTTGTTCCCCAGCACGCCTCTCCCAGTCGGACGATACTCCCGGTAGTGGGTGGATTTCCCCGCGTTATATAGGATGAGTTACAGATAAGGAAATTCATCAGATTCTCGTACTCCAAGATATCATGAAGCTTCTTCAAGTCCACCTAATCAGACCTA
>GL379976.1:74991-93611 GCA_000143925.2 Caenorhabditis brenneri
TCCTCGTAACTATGCAGATTTACGAGAGTCGTGTACTGACATCACGCGTAATGGTGACCAGATGTAGAGGTACTAGGTGTAAACTACATCGTACATCGGCAGGTGCACAGTTTCCTGCTTGTTCGGTGGCGACAGAGTTGCACATTCTCCTTCTGTCCCACATGGATTCATCTTCTTGTGTTGACTTGTCCTAATCGTAGTGAGATCCATCACGGTGTGTGTGCCGTCCTGATGGTACTTGTTGCTCGCCGTGTTGATGGCGTCTAGTGCAAATGAAACTTGCTGCTTCTCCACTACTAATGTCTTCTGCGATCCGTCCCGACTGCCATGGATGATCTTTTGCAGATTCGACCGAGCGAGCTGTAGACGCTCCTCGTTGCTCGAAGCCGGCTGTGCCTGAGGCGACCTCGATCGGAACTTGCGTGTTCCACTAAATGTGCTGCCCGGTTTCCTTCCTGCCGGGGTTTCCTCTGAGGGAAACTTCAAACGACCGCACGCTTTCGGGAAGCATTGAGACGACGTAGATTGTAGTCCTTGTCGCTCGGGTGTCGTTGTTTTTCCTTCCCTTGCTCTTTGAACAACCACCGACCGACGGTGTCCTTTTCGAGCCTATCAACTCTCCAAGAGTTGTCGAAACGTATCACAAAACCATGTTTTTACTGTACATGTCCGAAGATTCCTCGTTCGGTGTGGGGTTTCTATCGCACGATTATTGATTTTCCTGTTACCAGGAGCGTTTTCTTCTTGGCTCGTGCGTCAGTAACTGCAGTCATCATATCGTCCCATTTCTGTGTAGAATTGGGTCATCTCATCTCCCATTGCTGACAAGAGGTGGATTTTATGATATTGATCGGCGAAATGCCATTGCAGGTGTGATGGGGATCGGAACGCCAGGTGCCGGGTCGCCTTGCCCGAGCCGCACTGGTAACCGAACGCCCATTTGTCCATTGACCTTGTCCAGTGATCCTTTGTGTTGATCGCTGACGTCCTATCCTGCTGCTGCTGCTGTCCTGTGTGCAGCGAATCCGTTGTTGACTGACTTTTACCAAGAAGAACACGAGATCCTTTGTTCGGGTCGCTTACAAAGGACCGTGCGACGAGTGACTGCGTAGTTCGGCTCCTCGTCCCGACAGTGAATCCTTGAATCCTCGAACCAATCCGGAGTGTCCCTCGATTTGCTGCGTGCCCAGCTTCCTCGATGTCCTCTCCTCGTCGATTCGATCTTTTCCCTCTTGCTGCCACTGCTCCGTTGTTTCCTTTGCTAGTGTTTCGTCCTTACCAATCCTCGACAGGTTCATGACTCCTTGTGAAGATGTTGTCGGACGTTCCACGCGAAGCGAGCGCGGTTTATGAATACCGAACAATTTAGCGCGTCGATAAACGAATTACTAAGCCGAGGCGGTGGAAATTTAGCCGAAACGATCAGTTTCGGTACCGAGCTGCTACCAGTAATGTATGGGAAATTCATACATTGTAAGTGACACGTCACACTGGGATCTCAGTCACAAAAGTCATCGGTTAATAATGCGTTTATCTTATTAAACAATAAAAATGATACAACAAAGGGTTGCACATAAATATGGCTAGCGCTAAAGCTAAAAATGCGGAGGGTGGAACCCTGGGAAACGCAAAGGCGGGTTAGTGATCAAAACAAGAGAAGGGTGATCAGCCCGGAAAAAGAACTGTAAGTAAGAATGAGCAATCACTGCGCTTATATACCCCCCTCGTCGGAGAGACGCAGAGAAACTCGCGGTGTGAGTAGAACAAAGGGAAAACTAGCGGGTTGGGAAGAGTGCGCTAGGGCGCGCTTACATTAGTGAGAGATAACGGGGTTGCGAGAGACGCAGGGGTTTAGAGGGAATACACACAGGGAAAAGGGGTTTAGAAAGTGAGTCTAAAGCGGAAGAGTGAGACAAGATTATCAGTGACGGGATAGACGGTAGTCGTAAGGGTGGAATCCTTACAATAGTTTAATTTGGGGAAGTTAGGTCATGTGATTTTGCACAAGAAATTTGAAAATCTAGTTTTCAGAAAATAAGAATTTTTGGGGCCGATAAAATTCATCGAAAAGGTGTAATTTTTTTGGTTTTCTACCATTTAAAAATAGAAAAATCTGGAAAAAACATATATTTTTTTCAAAATACCGCCCAATTATGGCCCAGAAAATTTGACTTGTGTAGTCTGCGTGGACAATATTTTTGTGAAAATTTCAAAAAATAAGTTTTGGTTTTCTCGTTCCAAAACTTTCGGTTTTTCGTTAAATGCTTCTGCGAAAAAAACAAAACTGTTTCTGTCAAAAAATCAGAAAAAAATTTTGAAAAAGCGATTTTTTTTTGAATTTTCACGCAAAATGGTGACCTAAAAAACGCCGCTCGTGTAGTCTGCGTGAACAACATTTTCAAAAAATTTTCAGAAGAACATGTTTTTCAATGCTTTCATCGGCTTTTCATCCGTTTTTATTGAAACACTTCGATGAAAAGAACTTTGAATTTTTCGTCCCAAAAATTCGAAGCAAAAATTTTATAAAAACCACTTTTGGTCCCAAATTTAAAATCATTTTGAAAAAATTCCTAAAATTTGGCATACCCGAACCCTCAAAACCCAAAAACCTCTACATTTCCAGAACTAGAAAATCCACACGAAAAATCATAGGAAAATGGCGAAAACTGAGCTCCGAAGACATCAACACCCTCTCCATGACATCAGAATCAATCGATATAGATGACATTTCAACATTCCCGAAACAAGTCTTAGGACTACCTTTAGCCGATTCTGTAATAGCAGATCCCTCTCTAGATGGCATTCCTCTTCCCTCATTCTTCCGATATTCTTTGGATTTTGTAGAGGAAAACGGGCTGGCGACGGAGGGAATTTATCGAGTGGCACCGCCGAAAAGTCGACTAGATGAGCTGGAAAGAAGAGCGAATTGCGGAGAGAAACTGGTTTTTGCTGATCCACATGATGCTGCCGGATTGATTAAGAGGTATGGGATTGAGCATTTAAGTAAGCGCGCTCTACTGCAATTATTCCGAATTTTGGAGGTAATTCGAAATTTCTATGAGAATTTCGAACTGTTTTCGGCAAAATTCAGATTTTTAGAGGTAATTCAAAAATTCTATGAGCTTAGATCTGTTTTTTGATGAATTTCTAACTGTGCAAAATTCAATTATTAGAAACTCTCAGAAAATCGAAAATTTGGATTTTTTGAAAAAAATTAAAAAAAATTTTTTTTTCATCAATTTCTTCAAAATTGATCGAAAAAATCACGAAAGTCGATAAAAATGCGTTTTTCTCAAATATTAAGCTACGTATCGCTTTATCATATGCGGCGCAGCGAATATGTAAATTTTGAATTGCCGCGTAATTTGAGCAATTGGAGCGCACTTGCTTAAAATGTACTGCAAGCCTTTCATTGAGTAGATCAAAAAGCTTCCCGAATTTGTTCCCTTTGTCCCCAAAACCACAAAAATCCTTTCCAGATTCCTCCGCCAAATCCCTGAATCCGTGGTGCCGCCAGAGTTCGATTCCATTGCCGAATCCTGCTCGTGTGGTCTCGCCACGACATCTCAGTTGACACCGAAATTGGGTTGTACGTGTGGAGCCGCCCGTCAAATGCGAGATGAATTGAATAAGTTGGCGGTGGAGAGGAAGACACTTTTTGTATATGTATTTTTACATGCACAACATGTTATGGGACAGGTAAGATAAATTTTTTTTTGTATAAAGTTAAACTTTGGCCTCAAAATAATTTTGAAAAATCTGAATATTTTAAGGATGTTTTCGAAGTTTTGGAAATGAAAAACTATCTGAAAATTTTCAGGAAAAAGAGAACAAAATGGGCCTGCAAGCACTGGGTCTCCTCCTTCAGACCGTCCTGGAAATGTCCAGAAAAATGGTTTGCTTCTCGGCACATGCCATCAGACCATGTGATGGAATTGCGGTTCCTGGGGTGAGTTTTCCAAAATCAAAAGAAAAATATTCAATTTTCAAATTTTTATTCAAATTTTTTCAAAAAATCAACATTTCAGGCTTGCTACTTGGTTGACGAGGACACAAGAATCATCAAGTAAGTGCGGGATTATTACTAACCGTTTTCAATTGGGAAGGAGAGGGCAATGGGGACAATATAAATTAACATTTGAGCACAATTATTATACCAATAGTTTTTTGAAAAAATCTCAAAATTAATAATTTTAAAATTAAAAATTATTACGAACGTCTCGGCGTGGCGTGTTGTGTACCGGGTTGGGAGTCCAATTCGATTTCCACCATACCGTCCTCCATCTTGACCACTTTATCTGACTTTTTGCCGGGAGATGTCTTTTCTGTGCCGCCCGCTTTTCTGTTTTTCTGGAATATTTGGAAAATTGTTACAGTAACTCCTTACTGAGTGAAAGGTTTAGGTGATTCTAAAGTCGGATAATCGAACATTCATGGGCTCGTAAATTGTCCATTTTGAGTAAGCGCGCTCTGCTGCGATTATCCCGATTTTCGGAGGTAATTCAAATTTTCTATAGTTGTCTTCTGATGGAATTTCTAAGTTTTTTACACGACTAATAAGCATAATTATTGATTTCGGCAAAACTCAATTATTGGAAGCCCCCAGAAAATCGAAAAATTGGAATGTGGGAAAATTAATTTTTTTTTTAATTTTTCATCGAAAACTTGATTGGAAAAAAAAATGTTGCAAACAAATCACGAAAAATGAGTATCGCTTGAGCACATGCGGCGCAGCGAATATGCAAAATTTGAACCACCGCGAAATTTGAGTGGATCGTTCTTGCTCAAAATGAACACTTTGGCAGCTAATCCCAGATTTAGCTAGCTGCATAAGGATCTTGATCAGTAATCACTTACCAAAATGAACATCACAACGGCCACCACAACAATCACCGACACCAGAAGGATTGCTCCAATTGTGATTGGGACTGCGGCAGAACCTGGAAAAATATGAATAGAGTTGTTATTGTGAAGAGACTAATGAAGCTTCTTAGGTTACTTCCATACAGCTTTTAGTCTAACGGATCTTAGTTTTTGAGGAATTTAAGTTATAACTGTAAAACGAGAAATTCCCTATCGATTGGTATAAATATCATCTAAGGATGTAACGTAACCTCATAGTTATGGTCTAATTTAGGCTGAAGTTTTGAATTTAGGTTATGTTTGAACGGTTAGGTTTGAAAACTTTATAATCAGTTAGTTCGGATTCTTCAACCTATTTAACCTACTTTCCATGGTTGAATCTTCAATGTACGAATATAGAAATTCTTCTCAAGAATTTGAAAAAGAAAACTTCTTCTTTGTCAAATGCCACGAATTGGCAAAGAAAAAATGTGACACCGAACAACACAAAAGTAAGAAAATGTGTTGAACACAAGAGAGAGGGAGAAGTGAATCAGATAGAGTCACACACAAATGTTTATGTGTCAGAGAGACGAATTTCGAAATTTCTTCCCGGGAAGAAGAAGAGAAGATGGTGCCAAATTTCACACAGAGATACGACGCTTCTCGTCAAGAAAAAGTTATGTGGACTTGTCACTTTTTGAGATGGAAAAGATTGACCAGAGTATTTGGAGCCCAAAAGTCTATGGATGGAAGTTTCGGGTAGATACTCATGTGCTATGAATCAAGTGCTATTTTCGCTATTTTTTGGCTCTGCTGCTACTCGACTTGATAGCCAGTGAGACAATAGTCATAGCACATGAGAAAAAATAGCACTTGATCTATAGCACAAGAGCTAAACATGGCACATAGCACAAGATCACACCATAGCACTTGAGATAAAGCACAAGAGAATTTTGATTACGGAAATACATTCTAAATTTCTCTATAAGAACTTACAAATTCTCAAGATTTCAAACCACAACCGGTCCTTAGAACTGATAGAAATCGTCATGAGAATCAATCTCACAGCACAAAAACGACACGACTATTGTCAATTTTTTTTCTTTGACAACAATAAAATGCTCCTCACCTTTCTGTGAATAAACACCCTTCGCATCGTCTGTTTTCGATATGTCATACACGTCTCGCCGGGGCTCCTCTTTGAATAGTGTGTCGTTGGTCTTTGAGCCGACGAGGATATCGGGCTGGAAAAATTGGTCTTAGTTATCACAAGTAATTTTTGGTTGGTCGGATTCAGGCAAATCCGCAAGAAAAAGCCGGCAATCGTCGGCTAATCAGAATCTGACAGCCCTCTATGTTCTGACCAAAATCCGACTAAACTCGGATTGCGGGCACCTAAGTTCTGCCCAAAAGTTGACTAACTGTCGACCGAACTCTGAGATTCATTGCCCCTAGTCCCTTATCCTCGATATCTCCCTGTGTATCCAGATATCCACCCCTAACTCACAATCTTCAACACCGTGGTGGTCTCCTCCACGGCAGCAGTTGTAGTTGTGGTTGGAGCAGTGGTAGTATCCGATTTCTCATCATACGGCTGGAATTTCTCTGGTTCAACTTGCAAAACAGCCTCGCCTCTCAAGGTGTACGGTCGATCACAGAGAGTTTCATTGGCGTTTTGAACGAAGAACTGATGACCGTTCTCCTCGGATTGTTTGACACGATCCTCGACGCCGAATACGACTGGAATTTAGAATTTAGGCAAATTTCGGGAAAAGCAAACTCACAATGAGCAAGCTCTCCATCACAGATGTAAGGGTTTGAAGAGACGTCCAAGTTCTCGATGGCCGGGAGGTTTTTGACGAGCTGAAATTAATAAGTTCTTGAATTTCCACCAAAATTGGAGATTTCGGAATACTGTAACTACCGTAATCCTACAGTAATCTCTACCGTTTTCTTGTTTGTGTTCTACCGGAGTACTGTAAATAATACATGCGAAAAGTGGGATGATTCCGTTCATTCCGAACACATTTTCAAAAAATGGGTTACTGTAGCTACCGTAACCCTTTACCATTTTCTCTCGGATTTCACCAAAACAACTCACATTTGGAAGTGACTTCAACTTGTTCTTCTGCAAGTTCAACTTCTTCAACACGTCCTTCTGATTATCGAAAGTCTTCTCATCGATTTTAGAAATATTACATTTCGAAAGATCCAGATCCATCAATTTCGGATAATCCTTCAATTGATCAGCTGTGATTGAAGTGAATCCACACTCTGCCAGACCCAACTTCTCCAAGTTGCCTAATCCAGTAGCCGGAAGTTCAGAGATCGGGTTGTTTCGGAGACTGAACGTTTTCAGTTTTTCTTGAAGAGGCTTGAAAACTTCCGTTGGGATAGTCTTGATTTCGTTCCATCCCAGATCCAAGTCTTCAAGGCTGGATAGACCAAAGAAGACATCTGGCTCCAGATTTCTGAAATTTTCATTTGTTTTACTGTCGATCTACCTGTTGAACCTACGAAATAAAGTTCCCGGCGATCGAAAGTCTCTGCAAACTCTCTAATCCATCGAATGCGTAAGCCGTGATATTCTCGATCAAGTTCACTCTCAAGTCTAGCTCCTTCAACTTTTTCAACGTGGCAAACTGTCCGGGCTCCAGCTTTGGGATGGAGCATCCTGATAGTTTCAATGTTTCAATTTGTGGGATTTCCTTGAAAAGTGCCTCTGGTGGCTCGAAGATTCCATCGGCACGGGAGAGATCAAGGGTCTAGAAAAAGTTAAAAATTGCAGTCGGCGTTTCAAAAAACATGTCAGAAATACAATCGTCCCCACTGGGTTATCTAAGACCTACAGTACTAATTTTTTGCAGACTTTGAGCATGTGCCACGTAACCGAGTACTGTAGTTCCAATTAATAAGAGGTCGCATACCTTGAGTGCCTTCAATCTTCCGATTTCCTCCACCACTGTATCATTGACAAAGTTGTGTTCTCCAATAACCAGGGTCTCTAAGGAAGTCAGAGGTTCGAAAGCCTTCTCTTCGATTGAAGTGATGAAGTTTCCAGAGACATCGAGGTAGGAGAGCTGGAATTTTTGAAAATTTTGTTGGAAAGCCATGTGGTTTTGACAAAAGGAATGAGATCTTACATGATAATAGCTCAAACTGTAGCTAGTTCCACAACCTAGAAGCACTTCCGGCCTGCTAAAAGTCTCGTGAAAAGAGCTAGGCAACTTGAGCCAGGCCGGAAGGATTCACTATCTATTAAGACTTGTTAGTCGGACCGGATTGTTTTGAGATCGTAGACTAACAAGCCCGAATAGCTAGCTAAGCCGGGCGAGTCGTCCGGTTCGGCTTGTCTACGCACGGCTATCCTAGCTAGATTTTTAGCGGACCGCAAGGGCTTCTAGGTTGTAAGATTCGCTTATATCTACGGTTTGAGCTATTATCCTGCTCACAAGTTCATTTTGAATTGAATTATCAGCCGGTCCGAATCCTATATTCCCGGCCTAAAATCCGCAGTTCCATCGGCTTCCCGTCCCTCTCTATTTCTTTCCCTGCCTAATTCCAACGTCTCTCCCTCATAGCCATTAGTCAGTTTCACAACGTAATGCTTGTTTGATTCTCCTCCTCCTCCTCTATACATACATATATCCTACGTTTGTGTGTGAAGTACATAAAAACCGAGACGGAATGTCTCTTCTCAGACAAGTTTTGTAACGTCATCGGTATGGAAATAATTGGCAGGAGGGGAAAGGGGGAATAAGAACGTGTCGTTTCTTCTAGAAAAGTTTTGAAGTTTTGATGAGGGTAACCGATAATTCTGGAAATATTTTGACTTGTGGTCCCTGCCTGAGTAATTTTTGATCCTAGAAAATTCGATACTATACTAGTATATCTTCCGGCTCATTTCCCATTTTTCCGAGCTCTCCGTAGTGGTCACTCGGAGCCCCCCGCCTATTGTTCGCGGAGTGTGTGCTCCGAGAAAATGTGATTTTGCATAATCGAAAAGGACAAGAACTTTTTCATGCGGAATATTTTTTATAGTCCCTGGATTTTTTGGCAAAAACTGGCAAAAACTACTGGACTAAAAACATGATTGGAAAAAAATCCCTACCTGCTTCTTCTTCTTGAACTGATCCACACCAAGAGAGTCCAACTTGTTACTGGAGAATGCCATCGTTTCCAGGTTCTCCAAAGAGTCCACGGATTTTGGAATGGTCTGAAACAAAACACAGTAACCCCTAAGATCTGCAGGTCCAAGCTACCATAAGATTGCAACTATGAATAGTGAGATTCCTCAATGTCTGCTCCAGACCTTTGAAACTATCATCTCCAACTTGCAACTCGTCCTGACCGGAGCACTCTCGAATATCGAGACTCTGAAGTTGTGGAGCAATCTTTGCAAACTCCGGGAGACCTCCATCCGGGAATTCCATGTGTTGAATGCTGATCTGGAAATATGTGCTCTTGTGCTATGGATCAAGTGCTATTTCCGTCATTTTTTGGTGCTATGCTTCAGAAAAAAGCCTTCTGACTCCCAGGAGCTGACCAGAGACTTACCGATGTTGTGACCAGACTGGCATTCTTAACAGCCTCGGTTGCTTTCATCAAATGGTCCAAATTTGATCCGTATAAGCAGGAGATGGCTACTTTTTCGTCGTCATTTGAGTCGGGCTGAAAATCGGACTTACAGTTTTAGAGCGCATTTTCCTCAGCATTTTGAGAGTTATCAAAAAATTAGTTGGTCAGTAAAATCGATCGCGCTGAAAATGGATCTGAAATCTGTGTTGACACAACTATTCCATTATGGCGGTCTGTATGAAAGACAGTTCTGGCCTACGATCCGTTAACTCGGTCACCCAGTATTTCACTATGGAAACAGGGCTAAAAATCAGTGCTACCGTAGTAAAAAAATATTGTACCATAAGATTTTACTGATAAAATTTTCACTGTTCATACAAATTTTTACAAAATTCTCGTTTTTCCAAGCTTCTCCCCCTTCTGACATCACTATTTTCAATGTCAAATTAGTCACCGTCTCCTCCACGTCTCCCCTCTATGACCCTCAATGATGACTCACTTTACAAAAGCACAAGATCAAATTGTTGAGATCATCTTGGGAGAGATCGCTCTGATTTTCGAGTACATCCAAATCTGGACAATTCGGCACTGCTGCATCAGCTGTGCAGAAGAAGAACAGCTGATGAATAAGGAGGGCAGCGACCAGCAGTCGCATCTCTCTCCTTTGAGAAAACCCTGAGATGATCCGGACAGGGGTTTGAGTTTCTGAAAAAAATTAGTTGTTGTCAGACAAACTGCGCTCTATTTGGACAAGTGTGCTCTACTGCAATCTTAGTAGAAGTTTGAGTTCCAGTAGAGCGCATTCATGTCATAAACAATTGGAATTTATTGCGAGAAAAGAAGAATTAATATGAGAAATGAGAATGATTTGAAACGAGATATAGGTGGATATAAGCCCGAGAATCATCGGTATATTAGGCGAGACAATGTCTAAGAGGAGGAAAGGAAGGAGGAGAAGAAGAACGATGTGTGAAAGATGAAAAAGAAAGTATTAGAATAGAAGACGAGGGAAGGGAGGTCTAGAGAAGGGCACCGCCCCCTGGCGGCTTTTTTGGACACCCCTTCGGGGTTAGAGGGTGGATATTGTACAATTGAGATTTTGTACAATTGAGAACGGTGTATCTCTAAGTTGAGAGCTTGTAGAGGCTGTTGAAGTTACGTTTTCTCGGATTTTGGATCGCAGTTCTTGATCATTGACTGCTTTTGCTCAGTGACTGCAGTTCGCTCATTGACTGCAATTTTCTCATTGACTGATTTTACTCATTGGCTAACTCTCAATGTTCTAGAAAACAATGACTAAATTCTAGAATTTTCTCCACATTTCAAAATTCATTTTTCTCGAAAACAAACCATTTCAGGGATGCATCTAGGTGCGTTCAGCGCCCGCAAAAAAGCGGCGACAGGCATACACCTGAGCGCTGTGGCGGAGTGTATGCGGAACGCACAAAACGCTCCGCAATGCAAAAAAGGCTTCAGGGTAGAGAAAAATTCAAAGCGTTCGAAGAGGGGCTCATAGGAAATGAAAAATATGAACTAATTATGAATGTTGATGGAAGTGAACAATATTCAGCAAACATTTTGAGAAAATTAATTAGTTAAAAACACATTTATATGCAAAATCATCGAATCATCGCCACTTCTAAAACTCCGTCGATTTCTTTGAGGACGCTCTTCCTTTCAATTTTTATCGTGCAAAAAATTATTTTTTCTTTCATTTCTTGCCTTTTCATCATAAATCTTCACGGAAAAAGGAAAACGAGTGTAAAATTAGCGAAATAATGATTAAAATCGATAATTTTGCATAGAAAAGTGTTTTTTATTAATTAATTTGTTCAATATTTTCTCTTATTTTCATTTTTCTTCACAAAATATCACTGTAATCAAATATTGCTCGCGACGCTCTTCTGTCTCTCCTCTCTCGCGTCTCCTCGTTTTGCGTTCTCTCTCACTCTCTGCAAAAAAGTGGCGACACGCGCAAATGCAACGCCCAAAGCGCCGCCTTGAAAACATCCCTGAACCATTTTTTCTGATGTTGTCCGCTACTATCTCCTCCACCTACCGCTCAACTTGGCACAATGCCAATCCCATTAAAAGTACCCGCGCCCTTTTCTTTCCCTCTTTTTTTGGTCACTTCGCAGTTTTACGATCGGTCATTTGGTCATGACTTAATGGTTATGGCTATATGTATGCAAGAAAAAAGTGGCGTGTTGGTGGTGGTGTAAAAGGGCGCGGAGAGATGTGGTTCGGGTAGTTTTTTCTGATGGATGGGAAGAAAATGGAAGTAGTAGAGGATCATGGATCAGAAAACTTCATCTGCTATCAAATGTGATAATGATAGTTATAGTGTTACCAAGTTAGATTTGTGGTTAGACCCAAAACATAAGTTCTCAAAAAAAAAGTGGACTTGGGACTGAGTCTGGCTGTTACGATGGACAACTGTTTAGCGTGAAAAAGCGGCGTTGAAAGAATGATTAATGTATTGACTGAATCATCTTTAGAGAAGAGAAAAAAGTGCCGACAAAGTTCACTTTGCGGTTTAATTTTTTGAAAAAGTAATAGGAAGTGCTAATTCAAAAAATCTGATAAAAAATCATTTTTCGCAAAAACCCATTTTTTTCGATTTTATGGGATTTTTCTATAATTGAATTTTGTTGAAATCATCTCATTCTTCTGTTTTGTGTCGAAAAGCCATGAGAAACCCCATCAGATTTAAAATTATAAAAATTTTGAATTACCTCCGAAACTCGGGATAATTGCAGCAGAGCGCGCTTACTTAAAATGGGCACGTGCAACCGAACGAGTTACATAAAAATAACTGTTACCATTCTTTCACGACGCTTTTAGGTTGTGTTTTTGGGCCCAGAACTCAGACTTTTTTTGGTTCGAAGAACTATAAGAATACTTGATGGCATGTCTGAACTACCTGATGCCAGACCACGAATAAGTTTTATCACTGGGCGTTGTTATGCATAAAAGACGATAAAAAGTGATGAAATGGTCATAAGTAGAATAATGAGAAAGAGAAAGAATAAATGAATGAAATGAGGCAAGAAGAAGCTGATGCCCATCGTTATTATGCAGATCAGGATTTTGGCGGAGAGATAGAGGGGGTAGAGATAGAAAGAATGATGGTTTTAAGAGTGATTATTGATTGGGAAGACTTAAAGGTATAGCTTTTTTTCTATGAGGTTATAACTACAATTTTCAAAAAAATCCCAATTTTCTCGAAATTTCTCCACAAAAAAAACAAAAAATTACCCGTATAACCACCCTAATGAAATGATTGAGTGAATGGGTTAACAGCCCCTCAAAAAAAGGAGAATGTTAGGACACAGTGATTTAGCAATGTAGGTCGAGTATGCGTGTCTATCTATCTTACAAGTGAATAGAAAAGAGAGATGGATCAGCAGTTTTTCAATGAAAGACTTTTTCCTTTTTTTGTTCGCAGTCGTCGACCTTGTTTTTTTTTTGGGTGACAATTGATAAGCGTAGGGGATGGTTTTGATGTAAATTCAAGATTTTTTTATTTAGCTTGAAGTTTTTTGAAATTCGAGAGAATCGAAAGAAAGCCTGTTCAGAAAATCCTAGAAATTATTGTAAAATGAGTCATTTGAACAGAAAAAATAGTTTTTGGTTCCTAGAAAATTGTGAAATTGTAAATTTCCTAAAAACAATTACATCATTTTTAGACTTTTTCTAAAATGTTCTGTTCTAACTCTGGAAAAATACATCAGGGTTAACTGCTAAATCGGTAAAAACCAGCAGAAAGTTTTTTTTTCAAGATTCCTAACAGAAAAGACAAAAGTTCCTGAATTTACTTCTGAAACTCTGAAAAAAGCCTCTTTTCTAGGATACATTTCTCGAAGAATCTCTTAAGGGGGTGCTTAACGTACTCAAAACTCGGAACTTCCTATGAAATTCCTAATGTGCCTTATATTAGTCTGAAAATACTTCAAAAAACTTTTTTTGAAAAGTGTTCCACCGGGAACCAAGATATAGCGCCTCCGAGTTCCAGCCAGTACGTTTTGCCTTGGAGTTCCCATTCTTGAAAATACTCGGCCCGGTCCGGATCGTACCGATGAAATTTCCGGGCCCGGCCAGTTCCAAATATGGGAATTACCCTTCAGTCTTAACGAAAGCCTGTTACTTATGAAAAATAGACGAGATTTAAATAGCATCATCAGATAGAGCTCAGTGAGTTACATGGAAATGTCTCTTACCATTTTTTTTTTACGAAAATCACTTTTAAGTCAAGTTGGGGGCCTAGAATAGAGACCCTTTGCGTAGCTTACAGTGTTCATGTACTGCGGAGTTAGAGGTGCTATACCTCGGTTCCAAGTGGACCACTTTTCAGAAAAAAAAGTTTCAAGATTGGGAATTCTAGTTTTTCAAAGTTAAACCTTTGCTTTGTGGAAATTTTTCAGAATTTTACTCAAAAATCCTGTAACTCCTCTAGAAATTTAGTGAAATACTTAACTAAACGTCCAAACCCGTTGGTTTTACGAAAAAGTACCTATATTTGTTATTGTGTTATTGAAACTTGAACTAACACCTCCCTCCCCAACAACAATACAAAAAAAAATCTCAAGAGACCCTTATGTTTACACAATACCCCCGTTTACCACTACTAAGTATTCATTCACTTTCCAGGTACATTCCCCCATTGGAAGGACATTTGGTCGAAAAATGGTTGGAGGATATGGCCGAAGAACCAAAGCCTCTACACGAAGAACTGACAAAACAGCAATTCCAATTGGACTTGTTGCATTCTAAGGTAGAAATGAGAAAGGTTTAGAAAAACGGAGATGGATTAGAAGTGAAGGAGAATGCGTGGGAGAGAAAGAGAAACGGGTTGGGGAGGCATGGTACCGCCCATCTTGTTTTATTTCAATAGAGAAAAGGGGGAGAGATGGATGTGATGAACAGTTTGTTATGATTAAGGGCTGAATGGTTTTTTGTTACAATTTTCTCTGGTAAAAAGGAAAAAAATGTGTAAGAAAGTTTTGTGTACTGACCAGAGATCTGGGGCTTTCTTGAGACCAAGCAGGATGGGAGATCTTTTAAATTTTAGGTTCAGGAATAGAAGGGTATAAGGGTCTGAGGGGAATGCCTCGAAATACGGGAGCTTTTGTTCAGAATGTCTCTTTGAAAAATCAAAAAATGGTCATTGATTTGTTGGTTATTGTGAGTATTGTACGTCATATCGAACATTTCCAGAAATTTCTCTTCAAAAAAAACCAATGAGTCAGCTTTTAGAAATTTCTGGAGTTTCACGAGAACACCAAATCGATGTTACTCTAAACTGATATTACTCTAATCACCATACCGACAATGCTTTGAAAATCAAGGGGCGGGGCAGATTTTCAGATGAAGATTTCTAGACTTTCAGGCTCCAGTGAGGCCTAGAATTTTCAGAATCTACTCACAGGGTCAACTACTTTTAGACCATCAATTTATGGAAAATTCCAAACCCACGTGACAAAAAGATTCCATTGTTAAAACGGGTTACAAAAAGTCCGCTGAAAAAATTCAATTCAGTTTTGTTGTTAGTAATGGATCAGCTTTCAAGCGATGTAAGTATTATATCGGAACCTCATAGACTTGTCTGCTCAGTCTCTGAACTCATGCAAGTACTCATTGACTGCATTTTGCTCATTGACTGCAAGTACTCATGGACTCCAAAGTAGTCTCAGTGGCTTTTGAACCTGAGGTACCAAATTTTAAGTTGACCTGAGTAGTGTAAAGTAGCCTAAGTGTTTGGGTGAGCTTAGGTTTCTCGACCTGGTATCCATTTTTAAAATACAACTGTAATTATTTTTTTTCAACCAAAAATTCATGAGAAAGCGAATTTGACAACTGATTCTCTTCAAAATTCAAAATGAACGAAAAATGATCATCAGACAGTTTTCCCTAAGCAAATGTACAATATATCGAACATTTCCGGAAATTTCTGTATCTTTCATAATTCAAATTTTTGTAAAAAAAACAATGAGTCAGTTATAACAGTTCTAGAAGATCAAAAACAACAAAATATTCAAACAAAAGAATAACAATTGCGATCTAAACAAAGAACACATATCCATCATCATTTTCCATAGTTTGTATACTTTACAATACCTATTATACCACTATTATCACCTTCGAATAGAACAAAAGAATCGAATATAACACATATCATTTGCAAATTCTTCCGAGAAACTTTCGGGAAATTCTTTTGATATCCCCTCCCTCCCTCCTCCTCCATTCCTATCTTCGGAATCCGTTTCGAATAATTCGCATTGAACCGTAATTAGCGGGGCGGATAGATAGTAGTTATGCAAGGTGAAACTGACCGCATCTTCTCCTTCCATGGATTCATCTTCGTCAGGGCGAAGCAGGAAGGTCGAATGAATTGTGAAGAAAAACCGAAGGATGGCACTTATCGCCGTTTCGCATCTCTTTTTTCTTTTGGGAGGTTTTGGCACCGTGCCAATGGAAATAAGGGAGGAGAGAAGGGATTGTTTGAACTTGAGAATGATGGAACGTGAGGATAAATATGGGGTTTTAATAGTAGTACTGTACCCTTAAGAAAGTTAGAGGTACAGTCCTAGAATCCCGCACAGAGCTCACTTGACGCCTCAATGAAGCAGACCCATAAAAATGAAAAGCTCAGAAAGCTCAAAAAGCTCAAAAAACTCGAAAATCTCGAAATGCTCAAAAAGCTCGGGAAGCTAAGGAAGCTGGTATAGTAGGAAATTCTGTAAACTAATTTTGGGATTATTTCGATTTTAGGATTCGGAGTGTGATACTGTAGAACTTAGGATAACTTGGCCCACGGTAAAATTTTTTGTACGTAAAATTTTTTTATCGGTTTCTACGCTCCATCTCACACAGGCTTTTGCAAATTTCATATTGCGTCTTTAAAATCTGACAGTAAGCCGCGCTGAAGCCGAAGGAGCGCGCACCATGTTTCCAGAGCACTTTTCAGTAATAACTTTCGATCAAATTCTGTCAATATTATATTCAACATGATGCGAAGAAAAAGTTCTTTTCAATTTGATTCAAAAAAAGCTAAAGCCTTGATTTTTATTTTTTCAACGAAATGAGAAAAATTTCTACGTATCGCTGAGTCGCCACGCAGTTTGAATGCGACCCTACAGTAAGACAGAGCCCGGGAACAAAACCATTTGAAAACACGTACAAAAAAATCACTGTGTTGGCCAAGTTGCATCCTATGCTAATGTAACTGATTGGGTTGAGCTCAGCCTGTCAAGACGGTTCAAACGAGTATAGTCAAGACTAGGTAATATTCCAAAACCATTTATTTCCAGATAAGCGCACGACATGAACGAGGCTTCACCACTGGTCAACTCGATGAGCATGCGTGGCAGGTGCAGAATAATATCACGGCGATTAAAAGGAGGTTGAAGGTAAGACATTTAATGTTTGGAACTTTAGGATTGCCGGTGCTGTAGTGGAGTCTACTGTAACTACCGTAATCCTACAGTAATCTTCGCAATTTTTTGTTTTTGTACTATCGGGGTCCCGAAGATATTACAAGCAAAAATTGGAACGTTCTCAAAAAATCGGGTTACTGTAGCTACCGTAATCCTACAGTAATCCGAGCTCCTAAATTCAAAGAATTGAAGCCCTCGGTGGCATATATTCACATACGAAATATAGTACCGTACGGTTCAAGTTATTCAGTGATAAGTGCCGGACACACAGACACACAGACAGAGTTACATGAGAAAATAGTCACAGCACATGAGAGATGAGAATTGGCGTAAATAGCACTTGAGCAAAAGAACCGAGTTTCGGAATATTGGCACATAAGATCACAAGATAGCAATTGAGTATAGTCAAAGAACATCAAAACCCATCATTTCCTTCCAGCAACTAATAGAATCGACGCCACAAGTAGTACCCCTGGACACCTCCTCCGACATTCGATGCATTGAAATGTACGAAGAGAAGCAGCTGATGGCGACACAAGGCATGCTTCGAGAGGATATTCTCGAGGAAAAACAACGAATCGCCAAATTATTATGGAAATTGGAAGTGATCGGAAATAACGAGGCAGAGAAGGTTCCAGAAGAAGAAAAAGTAGATGAGGATCAGGAGGAATGGGCGGAACGGTAAGGAGGGTGTCCGTTTCGAGCAAGCGCGCTCTGTTGCAATTATTTAGGTTTTTGGAGGGAATTCAAAATTTCCATAATTTTTTTTAAATGGAGTTTGAATAGGACACTTGTCAATAGAGCGAGATTTCTGGATTTTTGAATTCTTATTTCCAGATGCAAATTGGAAGAAGCGGCTCGAAGTGCTCTCCTCGAAGAAATCACCCGATTACGGTCGGCTTGTGCGGATCTTCGTGCTCGTTTGGAGATGGAATCGTTGAGACGCGATTATGATTCTGTTTAAAAATCCAAGAAAAATATTTTTCAAAAAAAAATTCACACAATTTTCTAGTCACAATTTTCTTTCACCCTGTTGATACACTTTAATCCCGGATTTTTTCTTTTTTTTTCCAAGTGTTTTTGCTCTGAAAAATACGGTTTTTATGATAATTTACCCCGAAAACCGTTTAAAAATCTAGTTTTCCCGCCAATTTCTCTGAAAAATGTTGCAAGTGCGCTCCATGGACACTTATTATTTTTTCGAATGTCTAACCGAAATTGATCATTTTTAGATGATTTTTGATGGTTTTTGACAGTTTTTCAAGATTTTTAGATCCAGAAATTGAAATTTGTAGCATAAATTATCATATCAATCTAATTTTCAAGCTAAAAATCCCCTCAAAATCGATTTTTCATGATTTTATTATTTTTTACTCCTCCAGCTTTATCTTTTGGCAATAATCTCCCCGCAGGGCATAATTCAAATGGGAATTCTTCACTTTAATGTTATCCTTCACTTTTTTCACCTAAAAATTGGCTTTTTCACTTATAATATTGGCTGAGTTCTCTTTTTTTGCCTCCTGTTTTCTAATAAAACTCTGTAATTTTTTGGAGCTTCGTTTTCTTAATTTTTGCGAGTTTCAAACGTTTCAAAAGCATTTGATTTCAGAAGAATGGCAGATTTGTTCAGAAAACCAAAAAAGAAGATTCAACAGCGAAAAATCAGTGCGGAAGAGGAGCAGTTTGATGAGGGTAGGTTGGGAGAAATATAACGGAGATCGAAAACATACTGTGAAAATAATAAAGTTCCAGCAAGGATTT
>GL379976.1:93621-129774 GCA_000143925.2 Caenorhabditis brenneri
TCGATCGATCAGATCTGCTGCAATCTTGCGTTATGAAGTGATCCTCTTTACTCGATCGATCGATCATCAGCTACATGTTCTGTTCGTCTCCACCTCTACAATATTGATACAGTCTCTGCACATCTCAATCGGCATCCGCGCGATTGACAAGTGTGATCTTCTGATAAAGTGAATAAAAAATCTTCATCAGGACTACACAGTCTGCGACTCTGATAGCCGCCAATGTTTTTTTTCTGGCATCCACTCAGTAATCTCCATTCTAATTTAAAAGAGAACAATGCACTTATGCAAAGATAATAGTTGATCGCGTTCTATTGCTAATAGGATTTCTTCTCGAGTTTCATGCATCCGGAACAACAGATCCGGGTAGATCTCTTCGAGCTTCGGCACTGTTCGGCACATCTCGGGCGTTTGGAATGGGCTAATAACTAATTAGAAAAATTGAAAGTAAATGTCCTGACTACAGTCTCCAACAGATGCTCAAAAATCCTTGCTGGAACTTTATTATTTTCACAGTAATATGAATTTTTTCGAAATTTATGATTTTTATACCTAAAAAATTGATAAAAAAGAGACGTTTTCTCTTAGGACATCCAATATTTGGCCACAAAAAACAGCCAGACATGAACAAACTTCCTAATTTTACGTAAATTACAAAAATAAAATAATTTGTTTGCAAAAAACTCTCAAAGCGCAAAAATGACAAATCAGACAGTTTTGCGAAAAAATCACGAAGATCGATTAAAAAAAAAGAGTTTTTCTGAAATTGTAAATTGTGTATCGCTTCAACATATGCGGCGCAGCGAATATGTAACACTGAAATTTGAATTGCCGCGCAATTCGAATGGAGCGCACTTGCTAAAAATACACACCAGTATAAATCCAAATCTCTCTTTTGCAGACGAATCGACACGAGTCTCGGACATCCGTGACTTACAAAAATCCCGAGAACGCAAAAACGGTCTAACCGAACTGGAATGTGCAGTGGGCATCACAAAAGCGGCGGCTCTGGAAGACGGAATACAGATGTCGGGTGGTGGAATGCAGATGACGGCGAAGAAGAAGGCGGCGATGGAGGCAGCGAGCATCGAACACGGCCTTCGGGAGCAATTCGAAAAAGAGACAATGTTAAGAGATGAGCATGAGGAATTGAGGAAATATATTGACGATGGATTGACCCATTATACAAAGGACACCTCCAAAGGATCCTCTTCCAGAAGAGATCCACCTCCGGAACAATCCACGTCATCCAAATTTTCATCGTTGAATGCCGAGGATCGTGACGTGGAACTTTTGAAGCAGGCGGCCGGAAAAGTGCGAGCGAATCAGGGCAAAAAAGAGACGGAACTGCTCTCTGAACACATGTTGGCTGGAATTCCAGAAGTGGATTTAGGCATCGGAAGCCGGATTACGAATATTCTGGAGACGGAGAAAAAGAAGCGATTCCTGTTGGAGAAGTCGGCGGCTGAAGCGTCCGGGTTGCCACCACCGGTGGAGGATGATGGGGAGACGAAGCCGAAGTACAGAAGACGTCATAATCATTTTCAGAGACGTTGAATCTGTTATTATAAAATGTTTATATTTTTGGAAACCCTTTTTGAATTTTCTTGTTCTCCGGAGGTCTCCCGTATCTTTCCGGTGGTTCTTCGGGAGAATCCAATGGTTTTTCCGGGTTTCACAAAAAATTTTCCCTGGATTTCTCCCGGACTTTTCCGGGGGTTTCCTCTCAAGGTTTTTCGTAAAAATAGTGAAAATACCGAAAAGTTCATGGTTTTTCCCGAGGTTTTCTCGGGTTTTCTGCGGGGTTTTTGTAGTTTTTTCCGGGGCTTTTCCGGTGTTCTCCGGAGTTTTTCGGGTGTTTCTATTCGAAATAATGCAAATGCACATCCACCGAGGAGAAGCGCCGCATCTGCCTCCATGAAGTCGATAAGCCTATCAATGTGAAGTTAAGCAAAAAAAAAGCAGGAAAATCGGGCCATGATCTAGTTCGGGGTACTGGAAATCACAGAAATAGACGGGAAATTCAAAGAACAAAGAAGTTTTATACCTTTTTGAAGCTGTAAATCTTGTAATTATTGGATAATTTTGATTTTCGTGAAGACGTGCTATGCATTAAAAGTGGCGCGATAACATAGACAAAAAAGAACATTAATAAAAAAAAATTAGGCGTTAATAATTAGAAGAAGAGTCTCCAAGACTGAACGAATACACTGAATTGAGAGAGCCTTGTCCTTGGCCTGAAGTTCATCTATAACCTCCTTCAATTCCATTTGGAAATCATCCAAAATTGCGGTTCTTTGAGTGAAAAGTCCGCTGCGAAGGATCAATAGAAACTCTTTGAGGCTGGTGGAATCCTCGGTAATCTCTTCGGTTTTCGCGGATTTTTTGAAGACCAAGAGGCCGGATTTGAGAACGGCGAGAAGGTCGGTGATGAGCACTTTCTGAAAATCGAATATAGCAAATTTTCATTTTATTCGCAGACAGTACCTTCTCTCCAACTGTCTCTATTGCCTGCTCAATTTGTCCGTTCACTTCAGCGAGAATGAATGAATCCAGTGATCTGACGATGCTTCTAAGCATGAGAAGATAGACCTTCGAAGATGCCTCCTCATTAGATGACGGAATCATTCTGGAGCTGGTAGTTGTGGTGCTGAAAAAGAGAAATTCATTATCTCTTTCTTTATGCGCTTGACCTATAGCACAAGAGCCAAAATAGCGCTTGATCACCCCTTCCCCCCATAGCATTTGAGAGATAGCAAAAGAACATTGAAAACCTAAAAAAAAACCCCTACCTCCGCTGGCTTCCTTGAACCGACATTCTGGAGACTCTCTCTTCAGGAACCTTCATTTCATTCTCGATGATAGACATTCGATTTCGTCGTGGTGGCGAGATGTATTCCTTTTTGATCTGAGCATTGACCGGCTCCAGTTTCAACTGAGTTTCACGCGACGTTCCAGTAGGATTACCGTATTCTACTTCCATCGAATGCCAAGAGGAAGCGGAGGATTGTTCGTCAGGTGGTGGCGAGGTTGAACTGAAAATCAGGAAGTTCGAAAATGTGACGTTTCGCAACTATGCAGTTTCGAGACTGAGACGTTTCGCAATTGGTTTAGGACTACTAGTAATGTATGTATGACTCAGTTTTACACTTTATGGTTGCGAAAAGTCACATTTGCGAAATGTCGGGTTGCGAAGTGTCACGGAGCCCAGATTGGTACTGTAACGTCAAGATATTTGTAAACTAGTGATCAAATCTCCCGAAAATCAGGATTTAAGGCAGTAAAACAAACAAGTTTTCTAGAAATATTCAGATTCTCCACCATTAAAAACACACCCAGAATCTGGATCCTTTGTGAATCCAGCAAGACGAAACGTCGGCGGCACTACTCTCGGCTGTTTACGAGGAACCGGCTCCGGTGTTTTGTACAAACACGTTCTAATCGGAGCTTTTGTGGCGCTTCTAGCTGATCTAGATGATGGTCGTGTAGAATCGCCGGAGGCGGACACTGGTGATCTTGCTCTGGAAGTTCCACTGGAACTCACTCCAGAACGTCGCTGAGGTTTTCCCTTCAACTCCAAACTGTGATTATTGGCTTTGTATGCTGTGATTCTCTTGTCCTCATCAACCTCGACGGTGGCGTACTTGCGGAGTCTGAAAAAAAAAAATCAGATTTTGACTGAAAATGACCCCGGCACGGACACACAGGGTGTCCAGTTTGAGTAAGCGCGCTCTGCTGCTATTATCCCAATTTTCGGAAATAATTCAAAACTTCTATTGTTGTGGATTGGTTTCCAGATTGTAACAAGCATAAGATTTGAAAAAAACTTGAAATATTGGAAACTCCCAGAAAATGGAAAATTTGGATTTTCGGAAAACTAATTTTTTAGTCGAATTTTTTCATAAAATGCTTTAAAATTTATTTCAAAATCAGTTGGCCCTAACTCACTCCTGCAGAACGACATCGTTGAGAGCGACTCCTGAGACGAACATCATACGGAGCCGGATATTTTTCGGGAACTTCATATTGGTATAAATTTTTTTTCGAACATCTGATAGTCTGTAATGAACCAGCTTCCTAATCTACGAACTAAAACTTCCCAATACCTAGCAGCGATCGTTGTTTCCGATAGCGGGCATTTCGTATCCGCTTTATATCTCCTGGCAAACTCTGCCAAAGAAATCGGTTGCGGATTCTGATCGGAAATCTTCGACAGAAATTCAATGATCTCATCGTCCTTTCCCACATCTCTTTCCGCTCCATGATCCAACTGAAATTCACTTTGGATTCTTAATTTCTAGGCAGAACCAAATTACATACGTGCTTTCCACTGCACACCACTTCTCCGTTATGCTTTTGGAACCGAGTGATTCGGCTTCGTTCGTCCAATTCAACGACTCCAGCTGTTTGCAGCCTGCAAAAGTTTAGATGTTCCTGGAACTTTGAAGTCGTTAGCGGCCGATTTCTATTAAAAATAGAAACCGGTAAGCGATTGGGATAGCCGCATGCGCTCGTCTGCGTCAGAAAAGCCACGTTGCGTCTGAAAACACTGGATCTAAGCGCGCCGGGTACAGCGAAACAAGGAGGAAAGAAGTAGTCCCGCCGAACTCAATGTTGTCAAGCGCGCTGCGGTTGCGTTGCGCTACTAAGTGAGCAAACGGGCTTTTGAGCCTCGGAAATGCCTCAAAATACCCCACAAAGCCCATCACCAGAACCGGCGCCGCCTCTCAGATTGCATTCAGAGGCGTTGGATACAACGAATTCAAATTCTCGTTTAGCTCTCAATGTCGACGGACGCGCTGCGGTCGCGTCGCGGTTGACCTGATCGAACCGCCCGTTTCAAAACGTACTCTTTCAAAAACACGGAATCCACCGTGCCACTCAAAAGGAACATCATTCTCGCCTTCGTCTCCGTATCTAAACCCTCAATTTCGGGAATTCTCGAGCGTAGTGACACGCGTAGCCTGTAAAGCAAAGTCGAACTACACACTCTATAGGAAATTAATCGAGTACCGTTGATCTAAAGTACTTCTCAACGATTGTGAGCCGTACTCCTCGATGAACTCCTCACACAACTTGGTGATTCTCAGCGGTGTTTGTGCGGTTTTCGACTTTTTCGCAATGAAACTCATTAGATTCAGCGACTCGCCGGAGAGCCACGCTGATGGTTTGATTAGTGCTTGTGAGGACATTCCGGCGGACTTTCTTCTGGAAAGATTGGGTTCCAAGCGTCCTTGGCACATACGAAAAATATACAAATGCGATGATCAACAATAAAAAAAAGATAGAACATGAATGGTTAGAACGGCAATTTCTTATTTCTCTTGTACTGATAAAACAGCAATGGATAAGTGAAGAAAAAATGCAACTAGGAACAGTAACAACGTGGGAAAATGAAACAGGACAACTAGGTTCCAAAGCGCTAATTGAAATTGAGCTTTCGACCATTCTTATTGTTCAGGCTTTGTTTTGCAAATCCGGCTCACAGATTTGAAAGATAAATTTGTAGTGCTCAATTAGAATGGCCGATCGACTATTTTGGTTGGTTTTTGGGCTTGAGAATTTTCTTTTTGAATTTAGGAGCCTTGAATCGACTCATTTCGATGTGAAAAAAAAACACTAAATAGAAGATTTCGAAGCCCAAAATCAACTAAAATAGTCGATCGACCATTCGAAATTTACAATTTGTATTTTATATTTGTGAGCCGGATTTGCAGAACAAAGCTGAAAATACAGGTTTCAAAATAAGGAACCTTGGAACCTAGTTGGAATAGAAAAACAACAGAATTATGCGATTATTCACAGACAAAAAATGACACTTCAATTCAAGATTTATAATTTTTTTACAGCGCCACAAAAATTGAATTGAAGTCCCACTTTTTGTCAATGAATAACCCCATTAGAGTTTCGAGGTTGCAACGTAGATCAAAGTGGCAAGACTGTCACGAATACGATCGATCGGAACGACGAGGCCTTCCTCGGCATTCTGTTTCGCCTCGGCGATCTTTGCCTCCAGCTCATGGCATTCCATCACGACGACATGCAAATAAAGCGATTCGAGAAACTTCTTGAGACTCATGAATTGTTCTTTTGGATAGTCTGGATTAGGGGCTCTTGAGTGTTGCAAAGCGATCATGTAAGTGGAGTTAAGCATGCACAAAATGTTACTGATGGGGACTCTCTGGAATTGGAACGTTTAGGAGGAAATATCAGATTTGCGGATGTATTTACATGTGTCTTTTTCTTGAAAGCTTCGAGTTTCGCATTGAAATCTCGTTTCAAGTCATCAACCAATGGCGATTCGATGGAGAGGATCAATGCGCGGAGTTTAACGAGATAGGTTCTGGAGTCGGTCATGGTTGGGTTGGATACCGTGAATCTGAAAAAAAAAGTTGAAACTTCTGATTGAAAAAAAGATAAAAACTAACGAAAGCGCCGACGTGTTATTAACTGGAGCGAAAGTTGTATCACAAATAACATCATCATCCGGCATCTCCCTCTTCACAACAACATTTCTTCTAGTGCTCGCATAGCTGAATGTAGATTCAGTGGTTACTGGAGTGGTTAGAGCGCTTTCCGTATAGCGCATTGATGCTTCCTCGTTATTCTTCAGCTCCTCGAATTTTGAAGCCATAGAAGCCGGGAAATCTTGGATGTCAAATGATCTATCGCGGTAAGCGGATGAAGTCGACTGAGTATTGGTAGATGGAATTGGAGGGTAGTTCAAGTAATCCGTTTGGTTATCGTATTCGTCGATAGCAGTGGAGTTGGACGGTTCTTCCTCCTGATGAAGTTCGACAGAAGGGCTGGAATAGGGGGGACCAATGGGTTTCGCATTCTCATGTATTCTGTTCCTTTTTCTTTGGGTCTTACCGCCCGAATCTGACAAAAGTGGAGGTATGTCAAATTTTCTGACGACCTGTGGAAATAATGGAAAACCGAAAACAAACGTTTTTATAACCTCAAGGTTAGATAATAGATTTCCCTGGAATACCGTAAATTCTTTACTTGGCACTATTTTTCATAGGGGTGTTTCATATGCATGCTAAATGTGGGTTTATTGTAGGATGTGCCTTTATTAAAGGGTGTGAATCTAGGGGGAATCTGACGGTTTCCGTCTTTTACAGGTGTGCTTCAAATACAGGATTTACGGTATTCACTTGAAGACGACTTGCTGAGTCGGAGCGACTCGCTGATCGTCATCGTTGAACATGTCCTCATCATGAGCCTCGTCTTGTTCTGGCTCATTCATATCCACGGTGTCTCCCACAGAGACATTCTCGTCTTGCTGATCGCTCTTGCTTCGTTTAGCCTTTTTCGATACACTCTTTCCACTTTGCACACTTGATCGCTTTGAGACGGGCGGGCGCTTAGGGGTGCTCGCAGTGGAAACCGCTTGCGATGGGGCCAGCTGTCTGACTCTGGAATCCAGATGGTTTTTAAGGTCAAACATGGTCAATACTGACCTTCTTCCACTCGATGTCATTGCATAAACCTCGGGAGCAGCTGGGACAATTGCGACCGGTGGTGGCAACTCCAAACTACCATCATAGGCTTTGTAGTGCTTGATTTTTTCTCCGTCCACTTCGACAACTGCGTTTTTTCGCAGCTCATCTAGCTCATCCCCAGTGACTGGGGTCTTCGTAATGAATATCATTTTAACTCTGGTATTCAAATCGTACTTATCAGCGGTGAAGATTTGAACTTTAACTGTTTCAAACCTGAAAAACGTTGGTGTTAATAGAATTCGCTCTTCCAGAAAGATCACTAACAGTTTTTGTAACGAATACGTGGATTCTTCATATCCCGACGCTTTCCGGAATGCCTTTTCCAAATTTGAAAATGAAATTGGGTTGCACGACTTTTCAGCTTTTTTTGCCAGAAATTCCATCAATTCATCTTCATTGTCGTCTCTTGAAGTGTCAGGAGTCGCAGGAGTCTCAGGAGTCTCAGGCGTCAGTGTTGCATCCAGCTCGAGACTTCCGTCATTTTTGGAGTATTTAATGATTTGATTAAAGCGGTTCAGAACCACAGTCGCTTCTTGCTTCAACTCTTCCAAAAACTGAAGGTTGACCGGAACGCTCATAAAAAAGATCACTCTGACTTTGGTGTCGTTGTCGAGCTCAAGCTCGTGGATGCGGTAACAGACGGTTTTGAATCTACGAATAATAGTGGCCTCTGAAGTTGCGCTCACGCGAGCCGCTCTAAATCTTCTACAAAACTCGTTCACAGTGATCGGTTTAGTCATGTCTTGCGATTTAACGATGATCCAATCCAGCAGCCAGATGTTCTCAGTGAACTTTTTGAGAAAATCTGGGGGATTTTTGATCGCTGACATCTCCTGAAATTCATTGGAATTGGATTTGTTCAGCCAAAAGTAAAGAGAAAGTTCGAGAACGGATTGAAATTTTGAGTAGAAAAATTGGTTTGGAATTACGATATTTTTTCCGCGTTCAATTAGCAAGATTTCGCGCCAAAAGTATGTTCTCTTTCAAAAAGCGGCACATGAAAAGTCAAAGTGGATTGAAAAGAATGCGAGATTTCATTTCGGTTAAAGGAACATTCGGGTCTCACCGCGATTGCTCGATTTAAGCAGTTAAGGTTCTTGTGTGTTTTTTGCTCGTTTTTCTCAGTCAGTTGAATTTTTTCATGCTATTTTTGTAAATAATAAATTTTCACTTCCAACTTCGCACTCGAAAAACGAAAGAAAAACGTGCAAAACAAATTTCGGGAGCACGAAAACAAATTAAGTTTAAAGGAACAGATTACCGTACGCTCTCTTGGTTTCGACGCGAACGACCAGGTATACGGTATTGTGTTCGAAATTTAGGACTCTTTTCGTTTTTTCCGCCATTTCTTTCGCATTTCCCGGCGGTTTTCGCCGTATTTTTTTTGCATATAATTTTAAAAATTGATGTTTAATTCGATCAAATGCTTGAGAATCAGTTTTTGGTCAACAGCTTTCGGAATCAAGCAAGTAATGCATTTCGAAAACCTGTTTTATGTTTCGAAAAAAAAATATCTCTTGAAGTGTCGCACATTTTTTTTTGAGAAAGCTTCATTTTTTTTCTTCATTTTCTGCTTTCTATTCCGTTCGAAAGGCCACTTTTTTTAAATCGTAGTCTCACAATTTCATTCTTTTTGTTTCAGGTTAATTGCGAAGAAATGCCGTCCTGCACCACCCCCACCTACGGTGTACCGGCCCAACTCGACAGCCAAAGCTCAGAATCGCCGTCTCGCTCGTCGATTCTGACCCCAACATCACTCGACGGAGACAACAGCCCGAGAAAGCGATTCCCGATGGACTCGTCGATTCCACTCTCGGATCGCTGGGCCGCACCACGACGGGATGGATGGAGCTCCGTTCGTGCACCACCACCAGCTCGTCTCTCGCTCCACACCAACCACAGAAACGTCATGTCGCCAATATCGAGCGCCTACAGTCAAACACCCAACTCGCTGCTCTCGCCGGCCATGTTCAATCCGAAGAGCCGAAACCTCTTCTCGCCAACCCTCCCGGCCACTCCATTGAGCTACGGAAAGTCGTCGACTGAGAAGAGCTTATTCTCACCAACCACTACAGAGCCAGTCGAGGTTGAGGCTACCGTTGAGTATTTGGCCGATCTTGTCAAGGAGAAGAAGCATCTTACGCTGTTCCCACACATGTTCAACAACGTCGAACGTCTCCTGGATGATGGTATGATTCAGAATCCAAAAGTACTAATTTCAATGCGGTTTTTCTTTCAGAAATCGGTCGTGTTCGTGTAGCACTCTTCCAAACTGAATTCCCACGTGTCGACCTTCCAGAGCCAAATGGCGACATGGTCTCCATCACTGAGAAGATCTATGTTCCAAAGAACGACTATCCAGATGTAACTCATTCACGAAAACCTCTTCCAATTTTAAACTTCTGATTTTCAGTACAACTTCGTTGGTCGTATTCTTGGACCACGTGGAATGACTGCCAAGCAGCTCGAACAAGACACAGGATGCAAGATCATGGTTCGTGGAAAGGGATCAATGCGCGACAAGTCAAAGGTTTGTCCCGAAAGCCGTTATTTTCTTAAATAAAATTTAGTCATTCAAGGAAAGCGCTCATCGCGGGAAGGCCAACTGGGAGCATCTCGAGGATGACTTGCACGTTCTGGTTCAATGTGAAGACACCGAGAATCGTGTACACGTGAAGCTTCAAGCTGCTCTTGAGCAGGTCAAGAAGTTGCTCGTTCCAGCTGTAAGCATTAAAAAATAACAATTCAGTTTGAAAATCGTTTGCATTTTTCAGCCAGAAGGAACTGACGAATTGAAGAGAAAGCAACTAATGGAGCTTGCTATCATCAACGGTACCTACCGTCCAATGAAGTCACCAAACCCAGCTCGTCTGATGACTGCTGTTCCACTTCTCTCTCCAACACCGATGCGCAGTCCAGGACCAATGCTCATGTCGCCAACTGGAACCGTTCCAACAACAACATTCGGAGGATCTATTTTGGTATTTTGAAGTGAATAAATTGAAATCGCAATTTTTTGTTTTTCAGAGTCCAACTCTCGGATCATCAGGACTTTTGGGAGGAAACGTCTTCGACTATTCGCTTCTCAGTCCAAGCATGTTCGACTCGTTCAGCGCTCTCCAGTTGGGCAGTGACTTGACATTCCCGAAGTATCCAACCACCACTTCCTTCGTCAACTCGTTCCCAGGACTCTTCTCGTCATCGTCGTCTTCCAGCAACAGCCAAAATGCTGCTCAAAACGCCAGCCAACCAGGAAACTTGTCGCCAATCTCTCCAACAAGCGGAGATTCTCCATCGGTCTCGTCGGTCCACAATACCTCCTTCTAAACTCCAAATATATATCATAACTCTCACCCAAACAGATTTTCTAGCAAACCTAATTTGTTATTGTTCGTTCTCACCCTCTTTTGGAGCTACTATAGAATCATGTATCATGCCTCGTGTTTCCATCTATTCTGTCCCCCTATCCCAATGTTGTTCACCCCCCGTCCCAAAGTCTTTATCATATCTCCCGGTCTCTTTCCTTCTGGTATCTACAAAAATCTCACTTAACAACGTATATATACGGTTTGTAATAATTAAATCATGAGATCGCCTAATACCATTAATTTTTCTGTAATTTGGACTCGCCTTCCCCTCCCCTAGTATCCAGCTTTTTTAGTGCAGAATTCAAACTTTGAACATTGCGAATCATCGAATTTCGATTTTTGCACTAAGAAAGACTGGTTCAACAACAAGGTAACAACATCTCATTGGTCTCAGTTTTCCCCCCAAAATGGAGATACTCCACAATTCACATAATCTCGATTCCCATTCCCCTATCTCCTTTCTTTCTGTGTTATCTTAACGCTAACCCCTGTAGTATTTTCTTCAAACTGTTTAAGGGTCTGAGACTCCCAGAATTTTTTAAATTTGAGATTTTAAATTCTTTTTTTCTTAATTTTCTCTATGTTCAAATCTCACTACAGGTTTCCCCCTTCCCATTCCCCCCCACCTGTCTATCATTTTAAGCACTTCATAAGCTAATAGAGCAACATTCCCCCTTTCATTCACCACTACCCCTCCACTTTTTTGTTAGCCTCCATGTTCCCCCCACGTGTTTCTCGAAATTGTTATAATAATTTTGATGTTTATCACGCCTAATTGGGCGGTGAATTTGGACTAATAAAAAAGCTTTTATTCGTTTTCATTGCCCATTTTTCTTTCGATTGTTTCTCCAATGTTTCATGTGAATCGCGATTCGAATTGCTTTCAGCCGGACAGTTTGGAGATTGACAACTTCCGAACTTCAGGAGTTCACGAGCTTCTTGGTGATTCCAATTCTAGAGGGTTTTCTTAGTAAAGTGTTTCAGAACTATTCATTTGGCCTGCCGCCGGAATCATCATAATTTTCGGTGTACTCTTATTGAATAACTATGCGAACTTAGAGAGACAGAAGGGTGTTCATAGGAGATTTTACACTGCCAGTGTGCAGCCATGGCATATGCATTCCGACATGAAAATCTGTCTTGATGGTCTTCAGAAAGCAGAAAAGTTCAAGCGACAAGAGTTTGCGGAAGCGTGTTTGGATATCGGCAATGCCGGGATTGCTCTCAAGAAAATGAAACAAAAAAAACTGAAAAAGCTGCAGAAAAAACTTGAAAAACAGAAGCTGGAAGCGAAACTGAGGATGGAAGCAGCTGACAAAATGCTTAATAAATCAGAAGCATTTAGAAAGAAAGGGAGATACAAGGATAAGGCGTTGGGAAAACTAAAAGAAGCAGCGAAAGTTGCCGAAGAAATCAACCAGATTGAGGTGAATTCGGCAGATTTGTTTGGTGATTGGTAGGGAAAAAATTTTTCAGATGCGTTTTCTTCCCAGAAAACACAAATACGGTGGAGTCTTTACCCAGCAACAGGCCTCAAATATCATGTGGAGTCCAGCTGACACTGTTGTGCATCATTTGGTGGATCAGGCCATTGTGGCTGAGAGGAAGCTATGGCATGAAGTGAAAGTAGCCTCATTGGATGAGATTTATCGTTGAGAATGAATTTAGATTTTTGTTTTTTTTTCGTGTAGCGTTTTCCATTCGAAAATCGCGTTTCTTTGCGTTTTGGCAGAGTGCCAGCTCAAAAACGTATGAAAATTACAGTAACCCTGACCTAACCTGCATATCAAACTATAATTTCCTTTTGTTCTCAAATTTGTCAATTTTCACCTGTTTTCTTCCTGTTTTTGCGATTGTTTTTGCGCAAAAACCATGAAAACAACTCGAAAATTCAACGAAACAAATTAGTACCCCTTGCTAACCTGCAGATCAACCTAAAAACTGATATTTTTAGCTTTTTCTCACCGTGTTCTCCGGAGAACTCTACGAAAAGAATGCCAACTGAACAAACAAAAATATTGAAAAAACTTTCAATATTTTTGATCTTTTTTCCAACGCGCCATTCTCGTTTGTTTCTTTGAACCCTCCACACCGTTTCCCATTTCTCTTCATTTGCCTGTTCCCCCTCTCATTCGCATTCTTCTCTACTCACTTTTTCTCTACTAACCACCATCACATCCAAATATGTCAGCCCCATCACTATTCGATGAACGTCTTCTACCGAACAACATCTCGATTCCGGATGGATTCCGTCTCCGTCCACTTCGTCGCGACGATTTCGGCTACTTGGAGCTGCTGAAACAGTTGACCTCGGTCGGCTTCATTAATCAATTGGAGTTTCGGAAGAGATTCGATGCGATGAAACGTGCCAAATCGTACTACGTTGTCGTTTTGGAGCAGATTGGGTAAAACAGAAAATATTAGGATCAAAACTAAAATTTTTAATTTTGTAGATCCTCGAAAATCGTCGGCGCCGCCACACTTCTCATCGAGTTCAAGTACATTCACGAGGCGGGTCAACGTGGCAGAATCGAGGACGTCGTCGTGGATGCGGTGATGCGCGGAAAGAAGTTTGGAGTGCTTCTCAATGAAGTTCTTGTCGATATGGCCAAGCTGGTAGGGCTTCTGAAGAACGAATCGATTTTTTGAGCGAATTTTTTACAGATCGGTGTCTACAAGCTGTCTCTGGAGTGCAAGACTGAGTTGATTCCTTTCTACGAAAAGTTTGGATACTCCAAGAATCTGCATTTTCTGGATCAACGATTCGATGACGCAAAACCTATCACTTGGTCAAACCCGAAAGATCAAACCATTCTTTTCGACGATTCTTTGATTCCAACCGAAGGTATCGATGTTCCAGAAGGAACTCGCGTTCGAGCACTTCGCTCCAATGATCTGGATTACTTGAACCTTCTGGAGCAGCTCACTTCCGTTGGATACGTCTCCAAAATCGATTTCGAGCAAAGATTCGCCACCATGGGCGGCTCTTATTTCATTGTAGTCTTGGAGAATGTCACGGCATCGAAAATCGTCGGAGCCGCCACGTTGGTCGTCGAATTCAAGTATATCCACGAGTGTGGATTACGTGGAAGAGTCGAAGATGTGGTCGTCGACGAGGCGATGCGAGGAAAGAAGCTTGGAGTGCTTCTCAATAAGATTCTCGTTGAGATGGCCAAGAGCCTGGGTGTCTACAAGCTTTCGTTGGAGTGCAAGACGACGTTGATTCCGTTCTATGAGAAGTTCGGCTACAAGGAGAACATTCATTTCATGGTTCAGCGATTCGATAATGAGCTGCCGCCAACTGTTGTAACTCTTGACTAACTGCATGCTTGTTTAGTGATAATTTATTGTGATTTGAAATCAATGGGTTTTTACGGGTTGCTTGAATTAAAAATGAATAATTGATTTGTAAATTGTCTCATGTTTTCTAGGTTTTCGCATCCTATTGTTGTTTTTTCTGAAAGTCTTCAATCCGCCAAAAAACGAGTCTTGCGTCAGCTCGTCAAGAATTGCGCAAAGTATCCAGATAAGCGCATCGTGTTATTTTTTCAGCTTTTCCATCAAACTTTATCATTTTCAAAAGATTTTTCTTGCTTTTCAGACAAAATGGTCGCAGCATCATCAGCTTGGCAATCGTTTCGACGTGGATTTCCGATCTACGCATGGCCCATCCTCGCCGCCACAATGATATTCGTCGACTGGAATCATACACGAGAATGGAAGGCCGCCGGGCGGGTGTCAGCGCTCGAGAAGGAGATTCTTGGAAAACAATAAATAATTATCATTTAGAACGATGCGTGTAGAATAAACCATTAAATTTTTGACTATTTTAAAGCGATGTTTGACCTATTTGTGGGTTACGAGCCCTTTTTCATTTATTTCTTTTCAATATTCAATAGCTAACGAGACACAGCGGTCGAGGTTCTCATTGTCTGAAGTTGGGCGGTACGTTGATTCTCCTCCGAGTAGAAATGCTGATTCTGACGAGCCATCGGCTGAATAATGGTGTTTCGGGTGACGCACAGAATCTCAGTGGCGGTGAGAAGTTTGGCGTCGTAGGAGACCTTCAGAAGGTGGTAGGCGGTCTTGATAAGATCCTTCGACGTTGCCGGTTGTCTATACGAAAAGTAGGCGAGATGGAAGACGCTGACAGCGAATTCCACATAGAGAGAAATGGCCAAGAGGACGTTGGAAATGGTGACAGCGGTGAAGGCGGAGACCATTTTTTCATAGCTGACGCCTCCGATAGTAGTGGTGGTGTTGCCTAAAAAATTTTCTGGTAAAATCAAAAGCCACATTCAAAGCACCCACTTATAGCGGTACGAGTAGACATGGTGTTGGCTGCTCCAGCTCCCTTGCCACGAGATCTCAGCGTCGAGTTGACGGCAGTGCGAAGCTCCGCATCACTGAGTGCGCCCGGACCGGTGACGGCGGTGCGGATCTCCGAGTGTTGGGCGTTCTCATCGACGGAAACTGCCATTTCTTCTACTTGTTCGAGTTGTGTTGGTGAACGATGAGACGATAATAGAGAGTGAATTTGATAGCTTTCGGGGGTGCTGCTGATTAGAATCAGAGAGTTCGAGTTCACGGGGAAGTGGGATATTGTATTAGGGTGCTGGGTTTGCACGTTTTTATTGAAAAACCACGTTTTGATACTCATAATTTGAATAGATTTTTATCAGTTCTTTTTTCCTATTATTCTCTCATTTTTTCATTATTTTGAAACTCTCACTAGCTGCTGAAACAAGGATGGGCGAGGGTGAAGCTGGCTTCAAAAAAAGTAGGCGGAGCCTGCAGAGGAAAAAATTTATTTCATTTGGAAATAGCGCGGTTTAACATGGAAACAAGAGAGACGCAGACTTTCGTGGCGAGACCCGCCGCGCGCCTTTAAATTCTCTGCTTTTTTTCTCTGCCGCTCTCTCCTCTTTCGTGTGTTAAACCGCGCTATTTCCAAATGAAAAAATTTTTTCTGGCTTCACTTGCTTCACTAAGCGGCACATCCTTGTGCTGAAATCAAATTTTTAAAATAGAAATTTTGAATTACCTCCGAAAATCGGGATTATTGCTGCGGAGCGCGCTTTCTTAAAATGAACTCCCTCCGAGCCCGTGGAAGCGCCTTATTTTCCCACAATTTTAATATTACAGTAAGATTTTCCATCGTGTTGAGACCTTTCAAATAACAGTTGCTCTGCGCCTTTAAAATAAATGGAAAACGAGCTCTATGATCCAGGTCCCGCGCTAATTTTTGGATCTAGATGTACCTGTTTTACCGATATCGCCTATTTCAGTACTTTGACCCCTTGACCATGTTTTCTTCTATTTTTTCTCTCCGTCTCTTCCGTCTCCTCAGATCGCTTCTTATCAATTTCTCTCTGCCTCTACTCCCTCTTTCTCTCTCGATCTTTCACATTGTAGTGCCCGTTGTTCTGTTTTTTTTTCCACGTATATTTTTTATTGTTTTTTTTACGTGAATTCAAAATCATTATTTCAGGCAGAAGGATGCTCTCCGCCAGAACTCTTCTCACTCGGACCGCCCGTCTTAGCAATGTAAGAGAAATTGAGAATTCATAAATGATTTTTCAGTTTTTTCGGAATTTTTTAAAAATCGTTTTAGTGAATTTTTACTGATAACTTTGTGGAAAACTGGAGTTTCTAGCGAAAATTGCCGGTTCGCCGAATGTTTTTTGGTGTTTTGCAGTTTCAAAAACCGTTTCTTGGCAAAAATTCTGAATTCCGAGCTTTTTTCATGTTTTTCCAGCTTAATTCGCATTTTTTCAGGCTCGCCTAAACAGCACCCTCGTCGTCGCCGAGCACGATGACACGAAACTCGCGCCGATCACTTTAAACGCCATCACCGCCGCTTCGAAGGTTAGTTTTTCTTCAAAGATCAGGCTGTGAACAGTGATCTCTGCTAGGCTACACGTTAAGCTACACTTAAGGCAGTTACTCAAGTGCTATGAAATATTGTGCTATGTCTCAAGAGCTATGAGAGAGGTGCTATTTTGGCTCTTTTGCTATAGATCAAGTGCTATTTTCGCGACTTCTGATGTCTCAAATGCTATGAATTTGGTCTCTTATCATAGCAAATCAGACAGATTGTCCTAGCTCAAATAGCACTTGAGAGATAGCACAGGAGCCAAAATAGCACTTGAGAGATAGCACTTGATAATGTCGTAGCACTTGAGTGTCCACCTACGGATTAAACAATCTAAAAACCATAATTTGCAGCTCGGAAGCGACGTATCGGTCCTTGTCACCGGAGCGAACGCCACCAAAGTCGCTGAGCAAGTGGCAAAGGTGAACGGAGTGAAGAGAGTTCTTGTGGCTCAGGATGAGAAGCTCAAGAATAACTTGCCAGAACGCGTCGCCCCAGTCGTTCTCGCCTCTCACAAACAATTCAATTTCACCGCCATCACCGCCGGCTCCTCAGCCTTCGGACGTGGTGTTATTCCACGTGTCGCCGCGAAACTCGACGTCTCCTCGATCTCCGACGTCACTGAAGTTCACTCGGCGGATAGCTTCACCCGCACTCTCTACGCTGGAAATGCTGTGAAGAAGGTGAAGAGTAAGGCGCCAATCAAGCTGCTCACCTTCCGTGGAACCGCTTTCGAGCCAGCCAAAGAGGGTGGAAGTGGAGCTGTTGAGAAGGCGCCAGCCGCTGAAATCGCCACGGATTCCAGTGAATTCCTTGGCCAGGAGCTCTCGAAATCCGAGCGTCCAGATCTTGCCACCGCCAAAGTCGTCGTTTCGGGAGGACGTGGATTGAAGAGTGGCGACAACTTCAAGCTCATCTACGATCTTGCTGACAAGCTCGGAGCCGGAGTTGGAGCATCCCGTGCGGCTGTCGACGCTGGATACGTGCCGAACGATATGCAAGTCGGACAGACCGGAAAGATTGTGGCGCCGGAGCTCTACATTGCCATCGGAATCTCTGGAGCTATTCAACATTTGGCCGGAATGAAGGACTCGAAGGTCATCGTTGCCATCAACAAGGATCCCGATGCACCAATCTTCCAGGTCGCCGATATTGGATTGAAGGCCGATTTGTTCAAGGCGGTTCCGGAGCTCACCGCTGCTCTTCCATAATTTTTCTTATCGCCAATTTTTTTTATATAGCCATGTAGAATTGTTCTCCTTATTTATTTTACCACCTCCCCATATTTAGTAACATGCTTTTTCATCGGGATTATGTGATTATCGGTTTTCGATGTGTATGAATATAAACAGTATGTAAGTGAGGGATTCTGCGATTTGGGAATTTTTTGAAACTCAACTCCCTTATCTTGACCTCTAGTTTCCCGGTTCCACTTAGCCATATTTTCCCAGACACCCGTCATTTTTTTCCCTTCGACTTGATTACTTGAACATGTACATATTAGGTTAGCTACAGCTACTTTTTAATCAAAGTCGTATTAGTCGGAACCACCAACCAGTGGACATTATTATTAATACTATTATTGTTGTTCAGGCATGTTCAGGAGCTGAGATTTCGCTCAACGAATTCTGGGTTTTCGCATTAGCAAATAGTTGAAAATCGTTCAAACTACAATTTTTCTTCCAAAATTGTACTGGTTACCTGACATATTTCGAATTAATTGAAATTATTAGGGAGAATACAAAAATTGTATCTGGTCTGACTTCACTAGTTGAATAGAGTATAGCTGAGTTTTTTCCAGAAAATTCTAGTAATTTTTGATCTACTTTGCCTCGTCCACCGTTTCGGTTTATCCCATTTTCATGTCCATCATACGGAATGGATGTTCACATATGATTTTATGGGTTTTCATGTGTTCATGACACACCACACCATCATCATCTTCTCTCGTTTTATTGCCACTACCAGATTGCATTCAGTTTGTAGCAGCCTATTTAGAGTACAGAAATGCTGAAAATGCGCTCTATGTAACTATTGGCGGGGTACGGGCAAATACTTGGTGGCTATGGAATCAGGTGCTATTTTTGCTCAGCTGCTATGAATCAGGGGCTATATTATCGCTCATTTGCTTTTTTAGCTCAGTTACAATTTTATAGCTCAGTTGCTATTTGAGCTGTCTCAGTCGCTATTTGCTCTAGTGCTATTTTTTCTCAGTTGCTACGTTTTCTGGCGCTATTTTTGCTTTCAGGGAAGTACGAAAGGTAACTCCGCGCCTCGATTTGTTTCCTAAAAGCAACTGATCTCGGTGATAGTAACAGAGCAAAAAATAGCAACTGAACAGAAACAGCACTAGAGAAAATAGCAACTGAATATTTAAGAAATCAATGTAAAATCAAGTGTTACGACAACTTGACGGCCCCAATATCTCATCACGAAAACTACCGTAAGAAATTTCGAAAATGTTTAATTTATTTATCGAGTTTCATCAATTTCGATCAATTTTCAATGAATTTTTATTTTGTTTTACTGAGAAAGAGTTTGAATAATCGCTGAAATTCGATAAATCTTACGGTAGCAAAAAAATGTATACGGTAGTTTTCGTGATGAGATATCGGGGCCGTCAAGTTGCCATAATAATAGCAACTGAGCTCGGTGATAGTAACTGAGCGAAAATAGCACCTAATTTTTTTTTAAAGAAATTCTAACCAGACCTATCGATCGGTTAAGCAGTGGAACGAAAGGCGGCAATTCAAATTCTGAAAATTTTAACTTACCATTACCCGTTTTGGAAGTTAAACAAGCCGACAAAATTGATCTCTCAGACTTTTTTTGATCAGGAATTGTTTTTTTTCCAATTTTAGATATTTATTTTAATCAAAAACCCATAGAGTGTCTAGACATGTTTTCAGAATATTAGTTAGGTGGTCTAGGGTTACGGTACTGGTTTTTCAGGGTCTAGACTTCCAATCATGTAGCTCGGGTTTTTTTCTGGATTTTCTCGAGCCAAAAAATCTTTCTTACGTCACTAAACTCCAGAAAGACCCCATATTTCACGTGTCCCTCTCCACTTGGTCCCTCGATGATTATCCCACAACATCCATAAATCACTCTCCCTCCAAAAAGGAGAATGAAGATCCCAAAATCTTTTTTTTTTTCGCTTTTCTTCAGTTATTCCTTATTCCAATGGAGACACCAGAAGGGCATTAGATTCATATTTCATCTCACTCTCTCTTACACTTTTCCTTCGTTCATTTATCCTCTCCTTCTCCTCCAGGAGGATATCATATTTCAATATGAATTGCATTATGTTTTGACTCTTTGCTGGGGTTTCTTCTCACCGCCGCCCGACCCCGAACCACATCCCCACTCGTATGTCAAATGGGAGGTCGAGTGGAGGACACGTGTAGAGGAAGGGAAGGTGCGCCAGATGTTGATGAGCATTGTATCTGCATTCTTAGGTGGTGGTGATACAAGTGGCGGACCCCAAAAACTTGGAGCTTCCTATAAAGTTAGGTGGTCTGAAACTACCTTTTCCGTACTTGTGAAATCTAGACCCGTGTCCGATTTGACGAAAATTAGTCCAGAACAGTCGTTCATAGGCTCTCCACGTGGGCAAAAAAATTGCGGGCACCCGTTACTCGCCCGGGCAATTTTTTGCCCGCGCTTGCCCGCTTTACCCGCCCGCAATTTGACGTAGCAGTGTTTACGGACCATTGGCCAGAAATTACGCGCATTTCAGTAAAAATTTCCAGCGAATTGCAATGAATTATTACAGAGACGGGAAAAAAGAAGATGATGATAACTTAAACAGTTTTTTGATAAAAATTCGTGAAATCTGTCCACTTTCTCTGATTTTTAGTCGGAAATAATTATTTAAATTTTTCGGAAATAACTATTCATATTTTTTGCATTTTTGTCCGCAAACACCGCTACGGTTAATCGCAGACACAAAAGCGGGTTACCCGCGGGTAAACGATTGCCCACCCGGGCGGGCGCGGGCCGGCAAAATTTTACCCAAATGGAGACCCTAGTCGTTCATGAAGAGTTCCATCATAAGTACAGGCTATACAGTACCGTGCAAAAGTATACGAACACTCCCATTCTTCAGTTGATTTTCCCAGAATTAGGCCTACTTTGAGCAAGCACCGCGTGGCAGAAAATTGTTCTATGACTTAAAAATTTTATTTGAGTATCAAGCATAGCTAGAACTCCATTTTTATAGTTGACAACTTTTTTGTGAGACCACTCTCTCGGCAGATACAGCTCGTCCAAAGCACCTATCTCAGAAATCGCCCGTTTTCCATTGGAACTTCGATGATTCCAAGGGACCTTCTTTGAAAGAGCTCTATCTGCCGAGAGAGTGGTTGTAACAAAAAGTTGTCAACTACAAAAATGAAGTTCTAACTATGCTTGATACGCAAAAAAAATTTCTAAGCCGTAGAAAAAATTTCGGCCACGTGGTGCTTGCTCAAAGTAGGCCCAAATCTGGAAAAATCTTCTGAAAAACGGGAGTGTTCGTATACTTTCGCACAGTACTGTAGACTGCTCAATTTTTTTCTTTCGTGGTGAGACACCGCGTCGCCGAGTTGACGGATCCACAACTGTCGGTACATACCGATAAGGAGAGATCACCCGCACGCATCCTAATCCATTCATCACAATCACACACACTCAACAATTGGTGGCCACCCCCCCCCCCCCCTTAATAAGAACAAAGATACAATCTCGTTGATTCATATTTATGTATCCTCCCCCTTCTTACCACCATGACCCTCACACATCCCATTAACATACTCCTTCTTGGCCCGGATGAAAGAGAGATTAGCTCCGTTCATACGTCTTCTAACATCTAATTATGTAGAGGAGATTGCCTTCGTTTTTCTTCACACCTCCTCCGTCTTTCTGGGTCTTTTGTCTTTATTGAGGGCCAACACCGGTCAAAAACAGTCCTATAGTCCGGACTAAAGCATGAGCCTTCCAAACAATCCTATGCTCAGGGCCTGAGCCTGAGCGAATTCCCTTCAATTAGTTCTAAAATCCGGACTAAGGCCTGAGGTTTCCAAATAGCCCTCTGCTCCGGTGTGGAGCCTGAGCCATTTTCCTTCAAATAGTCCTATGGTCCCGGTCTAAAGCTTCTAAAGCCATGTCTCTTGTAGCTATCAACCGCCGAGGATCCCTGAACATGTGTGTGCACGCGCAGAATTAATGGGATGGAGGAGCACACAATTAGGAGCAAGGGATATATATGACTAGTAATTAAGTCTTGTCCCCTCCTTTTCAAAACATTGAGAACAAGCTCATTAACACACTCGAAAGGTCATCCGGAAGTAGTTCTAAGACGGACAGTTATTGTGATGTCATACAGGCAGGTGTTGCGTGGTCCTGAGAGAGGTAAATATGGGGGTATTACGGTAGATGGGAAACGAGGATTAAGGCGCATGAGACCTAAAACGGAGCTGCTGTTAAGTATGTTGTCAGATCACAGATTTCTAATTTGAAGGTGTAATTTAGGACAGTCATGAGTAGGGAAGTGCAAAAAAAGTTCCGAAAAGTTTTCAAAAATGAAAAGATACTTTTTGATGTAATTTTGAAGTTCGAAATCCTACGGAGCCACGAAGACGGGTCTCAAGACACAGCTAAACACGAGTGCTACCGTAGTAAGTAAATTTTATACCATAAGATTTTACTGGAAAAATTTTTTCCGAGGTTTTTCCCGGGGTTTTTCCGCGGTTTTCCGAAATTTTCCCGGTGTTTTCCAGGGGTTTCCGGGATTTTTTCCTGCGTTTTTCCGGGGTTTTCCGGAATTTTCCCGGTGTTTTCCAGGATTTTTCGAGGGTTTTCCGTGATTTTTCCGTGGATTCTTGGGGTTCTCCGTGGTTTCTCCGGAGTTTTTCCAGAGTTTTCCGTGGTTTTTCCGGCGTGTTCCCATGGTTTTCCTAGATTTTCCGGGGTTTTCCAGGGTGTTTCCGGGGGTTTTCTGGAATTTTCCCGGTGTTTTCCAGGGTTTTCCAGGGTTTTCCGGTACTTTTCCGGGGCTTTCCTGGGTTTTTCTGTGGTTTTCCGGGGTTTCCCGGGTTTTTTGACGGGATTTTTTCGGGGTTTTTCCGGGGTTTTCTGAGATTCATCTGGAGTTTTTGAGTGTTTCCGGGGCTTCTTCGGATGGTTATTCCGAGGTTTTCTGGGATTTTTCCGGGTTTTTTTCAGGGTTTTTCTTGGGTTTCTTGGGAATTTTTCGGGGTTTATCCGGGGTTTTTTTCCGGGTTTTTTTTTCGGTAGCACACGTTTTTAGCTATGTTTTGAGCCCCTTTTTCGAGATGGCAGAATGTTTTTCGTCGAAAATTTCGAAAAAAAAAACTCCTAGAGAAATGATCTGAAAACCAAAAAAACAGCTCTGGATTCAGAAAATCTAGAGCAGTTCATAGGTTGTTCGACAGTTCACTAAAATCTTTATGCGCCTTCAAACTCGGTCCAGGAGCTTGGATACAGCTCAACCAATTCCATGTTACAAGGGCACCCCTCCCTCTTTCTGCTTGACTCCAAAGAGCCCCGAGCCCAATTTTATGGCTCCTCATCCATCTCGATAATAGGCTTGTTTCTTCAAGACACCCTCCCATCACCATTAACCAGATGAATGTGTGTTGTGTTTGGGCGGGAAAGTGTTGAAGACGGACATCGCCAAACCAATTCTTCTTAGCAGCCCCTGCCTTTCGGGGAAAGGCAAACAAAAGGAAGAAGAAGTGGCTCATGTTTCGATGAATGTCTTCAGAAGACGTCTTACGTAATGTTATCCACAGAGATTCATTACGTAACCTTTCTCTTTTTGTACAAGTTGTGCCGAGATTGGATACGCAATACAGTCACGATCATCCTGATAGACATTAATAGGATGAAAGAACTGTTTGTATATGCTTCACTATATGTAAATCTGGGTAAATATAAGCGGTGGGGACGGTTTGTGAAGTGTATTAGGTGTTTACCGACTAACTTTGCGGCTTCATTTGGTTCCTTGTATTATATTACCAGACTGCCCCTGCGCCTCCGGCGCATTTGCAGTCTTGACTGTTCGCGGCTACGCCGCTCACTATAAATGACATGATCACAAAATTTCAAATTTATTCACGTGAGCTTTCTTTTATCTATTTCTTTTTGCTCTATACATTTTGTGCGAGTTTAGCGCAGTAGGGAAAACACGTGAATATCGTTCAAAAGGTTCCAAGTTCGAGTTTTGCTCGTGAACTTTCTCTTTCTTTCCATTCTGCGGACATCCGGACATCCGGACAAAATTCTCTTGCGTTTTATATATAAGAACCAGCCTGCCCATGCGCCTCCGGCGCATTTGCAGTCTGGACTGTTCGCGGCTACGCCGCTCACTATAAATAGCATTTTCACAAAAATTCACGTGAGCGTTTTTCTATCTATTTCTTTTTGCTCTATAAATTCTGTGCGGATTCAGCGCAGTAGGGAAAACACGTGAATATCGTTCAAAAGGTCCCAAGTTCAAGTTTTGCTCGTGAACTTCCTCTTTCTTCTCATACTGCGGACATCCGGACAGATCCCGGAAAAACGGACAGAATCCACGGGCGTTTTATATATAAGAATGATGATAGCGCAGTAGGGAAAACACGTGAATATCGTTCAAAAGGTTCCAAGTTCGAGTTTTGCTCGTGAACTTTCTCTTTCTTTCCATTCTGCGGACATCCGGACATCCGGACAAAATTCTCTTGCGTTTTATATATAAGAATGATACAGGGCTCCGAGTTAGGTGCTTTAGACCAGAGCATTGTTATAATTCAGAGAAATTTCTAACGTCTCATAGTTCAGGTCAGTCCTAGTTAAAGGTCTGGTCAGGGCTGTGCGAAAATAAATTTCTGGAAAAAGTTCGATTTCGGATTTTTTTTTTGCTAAAAATCCCGGAAAACTTTTTTTCTCGAAATTTTCGAGAGTGAACGATAGTGAAAATTCCGTGAAAAGATTTATTTATTTCGGGGAAATTTCTCATCAATTTTCTTTCATGGAAAACCGGTGAAACCTTCGACAAAATTCCACAAAGTTTTTCAAAAAATTGTCCACGCAGACTACACGAGTGGTAAATTTTTAGGTCATCGTTTTGCACGATAGCTTTCCTTACAAAGTTTTTCTCTCGAATTTTCTTCATTTTTTGATTAAAACCTACCGATGAAAAACCGGCAAAAGACACTGAAAAACTTTTTTTTTTTCAGAAATTTTAGAAAATTTTGTCCACGCAGACTGCACGACCAGAGTTTCCTAGGCTATCAGTTTTTTCGGTAGTCCTAAGAAACTACCTTTTTTTCCGATATTTTTGAGAGCGAAAAATCCCGAAAAAAAAATTTTTAAATCACACTTATTCGAGAAAAATCCGTAAAACCTTGAAAAACTTCAACAAAGTTTTTCAAAAATTGTCCACGCAGACTACACGAGCGGAGCATCATTTTGCGCGGTAGTTTGAAAAAAATCGTTTTCTTCGTAATTTTTTTTCGGTTTTCTGCCCGATTTTCCAGTAATTTTTTTTCATAAAATATCCGAAAAAACTGGAAATATTTTTACGGACTAAAATTTTTCTGAGTTTGAAAAACACTTCCGAGTCTGAAAAACTCAGAAAAAAACCCCAACCCCCGGTCCCTCTTCACACCAATTTCCCGCAAAAGGTGTCAAAACATTATTACCGTGTTAATGTCCTCCCCACCATCTCTCAACATAATCTAACCTCGGCATAGATCAAATCTCTCGTTATGACAACCTCTGAGATATTATCTCTCTCTCCTCACCTCTTCACAGTCACTTACAATATGAACCGATAATGTATAAGATGACCCCTCCTCCTCCTTCGACCATATCCTATTACACTTGACTACCTTCGGGTGACGGACACCTGTGTCAATTTGAGAGGGGAGGAGAGGTTTCCTAATTGGAAGGAAACATATGTCACCTTCTTCTTTCTTATAAGTGGACCGACAACTCATTTTGTTACGTAATTTGTTACTCTGTGACCTGTGTAAAGAGGCGGATTGCGTCGGTTAGGGTCTAATCCGATGGGATTACGGTAGAGAATGTTTTTTTGTGTCTTTAGAGCTATCTTATTGCAATTTGATGAGGTTTAGACCAAGAATCTTTAAAAATCCAGTTTTAGGCCAGCTTCAAATATTCCCGATTCTCTACAGTAATCCACTAACGATTAGCATTGTAATGGAGGTACCACATGTTCCGAGCCGCATATCTCAGTTCCCGTTGAAGTTAACAAAAAATGATCATCTGAAAAAATGTTTACCACTACATGCTAAACATTTCCTTAGTTGAAGCTACCAAAAGTTGAAGCTACCAAAAGGTTGTCAACTAAAAAAATGTTAAACAAAACATTTAAAACATTTCACTAGTTGAACATTTTTTCATAGCTCTGAAGACAATCGAGATATGCTGGTCCGAACATGCAGTGCTGGCTATGGCTCTACAATAGTACAGGATTAACGGTTGTACTAACTAGATTACTGTAGAGAAACCGAATTTTTTTTCAAATAAACCCGAGTTTCTAGAGCTGTCTTTCACTAATTGCAAAAAAAAAGTTCGATGAGTTCTAGGCCACAGAATTTTTGGAATTCCAGGTTTAGGCTAGCTGTGATAGAGGCCCACCCACGAGACACAGTACTGAATGTTCTTTGCAGCATATCTCGGTGGTCGTTGAAGCCATCAAAATGTCGTCAACAAGAGATTTGTTTCGCAGTCAATTTCAAACATTTTGTTAGTCAAAAATTTTTTGATAGCTCTAAAGACAACCGAGATATGCTGCTCTGAACATGGAAAACGCCATTTGACCAAAGTACCGCCAGTGCTTTTAGTTCATTGCAGCATATCTCAGTTGCCGCTGAAGCTATCAAAAAGTGGTCAACTGAAGAAATATTTACCAATACATGTTAAACATCTTGTTAGTTGAAAACTTTTTGATAGCTCTAAAGATAGCCGAGATATGCTGCTTCAAACATGCATTTCTGGCTATGGCTCTACAATAGTACAGCATTAACGGTTGTACTAATAAGATTACGGTAGAGAAACCGGAGTTTTTTTAAAGAGCCCAAATTTGAGTTCTAGGCCCAGAATCCTTCAAAAATCCCACGTCAGGCTAGCTGTAATAGAGCTCCATTCAGTACCACATGTTCTTTGCAGCATATCTCGGTGGTCGTTGAAGCCATCAAAATGTCGTCAACAAGAGATTTGTTTCGCAGTCAATTTCAAACATTTTGTTAGTCAAAAATTTTTTGATAGCTCTAAAGACAACCGAGATATGCTGCTCTGAACATAAACCCACTGGCTGGCTGTGTAGGGGTACATCCAGTAATGTATGTTCCGAGCAGCATATCTCGGTTGCTGTTGAAGCTATCAAAAAATTTTCAATTGGAGAATTATTTATCGGTAAATTTTGAACATTTTATTAGTTGAAAACTTTTTGATAGCTCTAACGACAATTGAGATACGCTAGCCCTAACATGCAGTGAGCCTCTATTACATGATTTACGGTAGAGAATCTGGTATTTTCGAGTTTTTCCGGATCGGGAGAGTTCTAGTCCTTGAATCCTTAAAAATCCCTTCTTGGGCCCGGTCCGGCGAAGCCCGGAGGCCCGAATTCCAGTTTTTTTTTTGGAAAATTTCAGATTTTTCATTGGAAACCCATGAAAACCCGTATAAAACGCTCAAAAAAACAAAATTGGAGCACAAAATGTTTCATGATTTTTGAGAGCTCTGAGGTAACAAGTAGGTCAAAATCAAGCTGGACTCCCAAGTTACCGTAACCAAGGTTCCAAGCTGGAATTTTTTAAATTTTCCCGTGTACCTTTAGGTCGAGAACCCCCCGGAAATCCAAATTCAGCCTGGAATCTCAAAATTACTACCGTACCCTCAGGAATTCAAGTTCCCAAGCTGGGATTTTCGAATTTGCCCGGCCTACCGTAACCCAACTTCCCAAAAAAATTTTTCTTCACCTGTTACCTAACAATCTCTCAACGAGCTCTCAACAAGTGTGTGTGAGAAGATAAATTTCCTCGGGGCGGCGGCAAGGTTCAAAATCAAATTTCGTGGCGGCGGCGGAACGAAAAACCTCTCGCTTAACACAGAAGAGCCCCTGCTGCTCCTACTGCTCCGTGTCAATCTTGATACAACAGTAGGGGAGAAGAAAAGAAGACACAAGCACTCAACAATCGCACACACACACAGGAGAAGGAGGCACTGCGACCAAACATTGTGGTTGGCAAACTTGACACATGTCCTCCTCTTTTCTTCTATTCTTCAGTGTCCGTCCAGAAGTAACTCGACCTCTCTCTTTTCTTAAGACCTCTTCTCCTCCTTCCTTCTGGTCACCAATATGATGCGTCTCTTTTTTTTACCGCCCCGCCCGCAACGGTGTCCTTCCTACCATCACCTACTTGATCGTTCGCTGCGGGAGATGTGTCTTCTCACTTCACTTAATACCATCTTCTTTTACATTACCTACCACCTTAATTCCGTTATGTTTTGAGATGGGAGACACCTGTCCGGCTAGGTTTTTAGATGGTTGGTTGAGGCGGAAATTGTCAGTTTTTAGGGGTTTATGCCACGTTCTTCAGGTGGCAGAAGCCCATTTATCGCTAGGATTGAAACTGCCGAAAATGGATTTCTGGGTGTATTTCAGTTGGTTTTCGGGAGTTTAGGCCCGGTTTCACAGGTGGCAGGAGCTCATTCAGCTGTTGTTCCGACCATTCGGTGCTTCGATTTTTTTTTGGCACCGCCCAATTTTGTAGAATCGGACCATGAAAGACACCTGTCCTGCAAGGGTTTTTGAAGGGCTAGCTGAGGTGGAATCTGTCAAAACAAATAAGTTTTTATTCAAATTTTTTGGGGGACTTGCAAAACTGTCAAGAAATTTTGGGCCCAGTTTTGCAGGTGATACAGTTTTTTTTTTCAAAAAATCAGAAGCTCATTCATCTGATTGCCCTTCGAGATTTCCAGTTCAGTAGATATTATGTAGTATCGGACCCAGATCTGTACAAAAAAATTTGTGCAAAAATTTTCGAAAAACGCCATTTTTCGGATTTTCAACCCAAAAGATCCCGAAAAAAATGTTTCTGGGCTTTTCCGACCCAAAAATCTCAAAAAATCCGAAGATTTTCAGAATTCTCTTCCTTCCCACAACCCGATTTCCATACTTTTTTCCTGGATTTGACCATCCAAATTGCAATCAGAACTGCGCCAAAAACTATCCGGAGGTGTCACCATCCTTCTCGGGATGGTCCATCATCTCCTCCTCCTCCTCCTTCCCCTCATCATCATCATCCGTTTAGACCTTTCCCTCAACGCACACACACACATACAGACACATCTGGTTGACATACACACACAGATTATCCATGTCATGTTCATATAACGGGCATCCTTGGGGACACAGGGGGCCCCCGGACACATTTCGTTTGTCGTTTTGACTCTTCATGACTCCTCTCCTCCCCCTACCCCCAACAGCCTATTCTTCTCTTTTAAATGTGAGTGCGTCGTCGTTTTATTTGAAATTTGAAATGCAAATTACATCTCTCTCTATGTCTTCTTCCGATCTGGCGCCTTTTGATGGATATCTGTTTTGAGAAGATGGGGGGAGGAAAGGAGAGGAAAAGGAATTGGTGAGGATATTGTGTTGAGCAAGAAGACGGAAGTGAAGACTAATAGGTCTGCACACAAATTTTGGGAGCAAATAGGACTGAAAGGGACATCAGGGATCCTAATTTTCCTGGTTTTCGGTATTTTTCGAAAAACTCGAAAAACGATTGAGCTTTCGAATAGTTTTTAGCGCAATTTTAGGACTTCTAATTCCAAGCTGTTGGTAAAATCAAAAAAAGTTTGGCTCCAATCAGGGCTTTGTGGAAAAAAATTTCTGATCCCACCCGGTAAATTTTTTTGTACGTACAATTTTTTCTCGGCTTCTACGCTTCATCTCACACGGACCTTTACAAATTTCATGTTGTCTCTTTAAATTCTGACAGTAAGCCGCGCTTAAGCCGAAGGAGCGCGCACCATGTTACCAGAGCGTTTTTCAGTAATAATTTTTCAACAAAATGAGGCAAATGCCTACGTATCGCTGAGTCGCCACGCAGTCAGCATGCGACCATACAGTAAGACAGAGCCCGCGAATGAAACCTTTTGAAAACACGTTTTTTTGGATATTAGAGCTTTTCAAAGCTAGCTTCAGCTTTTTTTGGTTTTTAGATCTTCAAAAATCTAGCTTTTTAAAAATGAGCTCAAAATGAGTTTTTTTTGGGTTTTTGAGATTCTGAAAGCTGTCAATAGGTTTTTGAAAATGAGCTCTTTTGGATTTTCGAAAATGAACTTTTTGGTGCCAAAAAGCCGACTGAAAATGTTCCGAAAAGAAAAACGAGTTTCCGACATTTTTCGGAATTTTTTTCCCCGGAAAAGACACTAAACCCTAAATTTAGGTCAAAAATCCATATTAACCAATTATTTTGACTCAATTTGTCACTTGTCACCTCCTCCTCCACCTATCCACTCGACAATCATCATCTATCCCTTTTGCTCTTCTCCATCCTTCCCGCCACACTTCCCCCCTCCCCCCTCAACCCGGTCAAGCTGTGCAGTGAGAGCTTCCGCAAGTGGTGGCTAGCCGATTGGGAGAAGAGTAATAGAAACATAAACATAAGGAGGGAGGGGAGGACATATGAGTATCGGAAGAACGACGACACGGTCGATTGGATACTAAATGAGCTGAAGGGTCAACCACTTGGTAGATGAGGAGGAGAAGGGATATGAGGAGGGGAGGGAGGGGTGACAGCTTCTTCCGGTTAGACGGGTGTCAAATTAGTTATGGTTTGGCATATTGTTGGTCCAAGACGGTTTTTTGTAGTTATTTGAAAAATGAGCTTTTTTTTTGGTTTTTTGAGATTTTTAAAGCTAGCGTTTTGAAAATGAGATTTTATTTTACTTGTTTTGATTTCCAGAGTTTTTTGAAAGTTAGTTTTTTTTTCGTTTTCAGAGCTTTTCAACACGGTCAATTTTTTGAACGAACAATTTTTTCTCGGCTTCTACGCTCCATCTCACACGGGCGTTTACAAATTTCGTATTGCGTCTTTAAAATCTGACAGTAAGCCGCGCTTAAGCCGAAGGAGCGCGCACCATGTTTCCAGAGCACTTTTCAGTAATAACTTTCGATCGAATTCTGTTAATTTTGTATTCAACATGATGCGAAGAAAAAGTTCTATTCAATTTAATTCAAAAAAAGCTTAGACCCTGATTTCTAATATTTCAACAAAATGAGAAAAATGCCTACGTATCACTGAGTCGCCACGCAGTTGGCATGCGACCCTACAGTAAGATAGGTCCCGCGAATGAAACGTTTTGAAAACCTATACGAAAAAATTCACTGTGGGCTCACGGGCTCATCCGACATACCAAAGTTCAAAAGTGCTGAAATTGCGCTCTATTGAACTTTTGGCTTAATGCGAGAAATAAGGAAAATTTTGAAAAAATCCATTAGGTTTTGTTATTTCTTAGATCAAATTGAACGGTTTTTACTAATTTTGAAAATGGAGAAACTTTTTTTTTGCTGAAAAAATTTAAAAAAAAACGTTCTTTTCGGTTACTGTAGAATTTTAAAGGCGCAGCATAATATTTGTAGTTTGTACAACAACATTCTTTTTCCATGATTTTTATTAGAATTTTTGCCTAAATTTTTTTTTCAATTTTTTTCAAAAATGAACTGTTTTGCTTTAAAAATAAGTCCTATTTTTCTGAATCAATGATTTTTTAATTCTGAAAATTAGGCTATTTTTCTCTTTTCAATTGCATTTTTCAATCCTTACAGTACCCAAAGCAACCGTTACTGTCTCAAAAAAAACACCCTCTTGTTCTCATGTTTATGTTTCTATTACTCCCCTCCTGCCCTCCCACTTCTCATTGTCAATTCTCCTCACTTACCAACTACACCAATACCACTTGCGCGCACAGCTTGCGCAGAAAAGAGTGTGTCGTTCGGTTTTCTTCAATACCCCACCACCATCCCCTTTTCTTCTCCCCCCTTCCATTCCCATCCAACCATTATTGTCTGTCGTTTTTGTCTCGAGTAGTAGTGTTAGGGAGGGGAGGGAAGCGCGAGAGAAAGAGTGTTCCATTCTCTTCTCTCTCTATACGCACATCCGATTATCTTTGTCTCTCTCTCTTTTTCTCCCCAAAGGCCTCTTCCTCCTCATAGACTCACCACACACACTTTTTTCTACTCCTTTCCTTTGACCCCAACCCGCCGTTACCGACCCCACATACACACACACACGGTGTCGCGCGCTCATCGTTTCCCGCGCTCTCCCGTTTTTTTTTGAAATGCGTTAGGTTTTGATGAGAATTGTGTATACTGAATGTGTGACTTTTTGACTTTTTGAAAATTTTTTTTGGGACTGTTTTCCCCATAATTGCAAAATTAAGGCTGGCCAGCCTTATGGAACACGATAGATTTTGGGGGTTTTTTTTCCTTACTTTTCACATGATTTTGTCTTTTCCTGGTTTTTTTTTTCATCATAAATTGCTGATTTTCTTATAATTAGTTCATTTGTACCTGAAAACCGTGTTCAAAACTGAAAATTTTTTAGCCCAAATTTTACAGAAACCTCTCATTTTGACGAATTGTGTATTTACAAAACCTTGGAAATCTGATATTTTCTTTTCGACACTGTAAACCGGATCACATGTTATTTTTTTCGTTCTCAAGTGCTAAAGTCACAAAAATTTGTCTTTTTTTTTTAAAAACGTTGAGTTTTTTTTCACTGGAAATCGGTATTTTCTGATTTTTTTTCATGCCTAAATTCAAGTGAATTCTATGAATTTCAGTAGTTTTTCAGTAGAATTTCTAGAAAATTGTTCGAAAAATTCGCAAATTGCCAAGTCTGCATTTGTCCGTGCCGGTGAACTTTAGAATTTTTGAAATAATTTTTTTTGACTTTTAAAAGCGCTTTTTCGTGCTTGAATTCAAGTGAATTAAGTGAAATTCTGTAATTTTTACGGAGATTCAACCCTAAATTTGAGAAGAAAAACTAATTTTTCGATTTTCTGTTCAAAATTTTTGCGAATTATTCACAGTCTGCATTTTTCCGTCTCGGTGAACATTAGAAAATTTTTTCCAGCCTTTTTTTTCGATTTCTTCCCGATTTTTTCCAAACTTTTTTGCAATGTTCGCGATTTTTTTCGATTTTTTTTGCTAAAAATCTTTTTGAAAGTTAATAACTAAGTTCTTTTTTTGCCCAAACTGAAAACCGTTCAGCTCGAACTCACTTTTTATTCAGTTCTGCATTTTTTACGTGTGAGTGTACTTTCGAAATATCTAATTATCGCCAGTTTTTTTCTCGATTTTCCATCATTTTCACCTCATTCTTCATCCCATAAAGCCCGAATATCAATCAAAACATGTCGGAAGTAATCGGGAGAGAGAGAATTTAAAAAATAACATAACTTTTTTTGCCACTCCTTCTCCCCTCTTGTCAAACCACATCAAAAAGTGTAATTTCTTCTTTTTCGCCGCTCTTCTTGTTTTCGAAACGAAACGAGATGAGGGAGGAAAGGGAAAGACTCGTCAAGATGTGAGATGGGGTTAATTCATTTTTCGGGTCCACACACACAAACACAACGAATTACTTCTTCGTAAGACTTCTACTCTTCTTCTTGTCCCTTGTTCTTCGAAGACGACTCCTGGGAGTAATTGAATTATTGAATTAGATGACAGATTACACACCAACTAATTGGTTTTCTTGAGGGGGTACAGAATGCGACTGTTGTTTCAATATTTATTAATTTTAGGCCAGCGGAATTTTGAATTCTCTTATCCTCACAAGCTCGCAGGGTGTCCATTCTGAGTAAGCGCGCTCTGCTGCAATTATCCCGATTTTTGGAGGCGATTCGGAATTTCTATAACTTTGAAACCGTTTTTTGTTTTTTTTTCTCATTCACTTAATTTGCAACTCCCAGAAAATCGGGAAAACATTTTATTGAGCGTTTCCTTCAGTTACCTCAAAACTGATCGAAAAAAATCCAATTTTGCAATGAAAAATCACGAAAACCGATGAAAAATGATTTTTTTCAAAATATTAGGCTACGTATCGCTTAAGCACATGCGGCGCAGCGAATATGTAAAAAAACTGTAATTTGAATCGCCGCGCAATTTGAATAGAGCGCACTTAATTGGAATTTTAGCAAAAGCTATGAATTTCTCAATTTTCCATCCATAAAAAGTCAAATTTGATGTGTTTAGTTATTATCAAGTTAAAAACCGGACGAATTTGTCAAAGATTTCCGAATATTCACGTCATGCCAATTGTTCAATGGAGCGTACTCACATCATTTTTGAGTTCTGATATACTAAATGAGCTCGTGAAGACCCCGACAACAACTTTTTTGTTACCATGGCAGCCAAAAAACCATCCCTAGTCAACCGCAAAAAAATCCGATTTTCTCATTTCCGCCCATCGAAAAAAAAGTCTTTCCCGTTCCCATTCCTCCCTTATCTCATTCTTATCACTCCTCCCCCCGGACACACTCCCTCTCCTCCTATCAATTTCGTGTCATGATTTACACCATTTTCGGTATCCCTTTTAATTCGTCCTCTCCTCCTTGTCCCCCCAGTTTTTTCTCATGTCATTTCACAGTGTGATTCTTCTTCTTCACCTCCTCCATGTCCACCAGAAAGATTCTTACCGCGCCTCAAAACGATACATATACATTTCGTCATTGCGCGCATGCCCCCCGCGCCCGGAAGAAAGGTCGTTTGAGACTACTGCTACTGGCGCGGGCGCGCGCGCAACGGTAGGAGGGAGGACGAAAAAGAAGCTGTGAGAAGAACAAGCATTCGTCGTTGAAAAAATATTTTGGCGATTTTTTCCCCGTTGACCTCAACCCTTTGGTCGACTTAGACTCCCTTACTCGGTGTCAAATTTTACGTCACCACAGCCAAAAAATTTTATAGCAACAATTTCGGAAATTTCATGACTGAATAATCTTGTAGCCATCAACCAAAAGATATAATTCCCAAATCGCTCCCCGCCTACAAATATTTGTATTTGGTCACTTTGTTCGACGACGTCAGCTACTACCGGCATATAAGAGTAGTAACGCAAAATTATGAGTAATTGAGGGTTGACACCGCAGCCGCCGACACAAAAAAAATTGGTGACTAAAACTTGGTGTATTAGTAATGAATGATTAGTGGAAAGGTTTCAAAGTGTACCCACTGAGTTTTCATTTTGAGCAATTGCGCGGCGATTCAAGTTCCAGTTTTACATATACAGCTCAATAATTCAGAAAAACTCAATTTTCATTAATTTTCGTAATGTTTTCGAAAAATAGGATTGTTTTCGATCAATTTTGAAGTATTTGACGAAAAAAACTGATAAAAAATTATTTTTCACAAAATCCCATTCTTTCGGTTTTCTGGGAGTTTCTAACAATTGGATTTTGTCAGAATAGATTCGAAACTATAGGAATTTCGAATTCCCTCCGAAAATTTGGATAATTACAGCGGAGCGCGCTTACTGGAATCGAAAAGTTCAAATTCACTGTAAATTGAGACATTTCTGCAAATTTACGTGATAGTGTAGAAATCTTGGTTTTTTTTCGACGGATTTCCTATTTTTCGTTCATAAATGTGATAGTATGCATGTGAAAACTGTCCAATATGACCTATAAGGTAGCGATAGTTAACGGATTTTTTTTTTATTTTCCGATTTTTTGCATCAAGTTCATTAGAGCGCACTTTCAGTATTTTTGACTTTTTGTACACAAAATGAGGAGACCCCACGAAAAGGGGGGAACCGGTGCGGGGGAAGAACGAAAAGGGGGGAATGGGCGGGATTTCAGCCAGTGCGGCACCGTTTTTTTTGCGAGGGACTAGAAAAATCGCAGACATAGGTGTGCCGCACGGGCTGAAAACCCGCCCATTCCCCCATTTACTATCTTCCGCCGGACCGGGACCCCCGTGTTCGTGTACTGAGAATTGTTTAGAAAGGGAAAATGAGAAAAGTGAATGAGCGGATTCCTCCCTTTCTCTTTTTCCAGAACATTTAAAAAAAAAATCGCTTACCTATCACTCTAGTTGCTCTTTACACTCCAATGTGTCGGTTTTTCTTTATAAAGAATACTCGGAAACCCCAGATGAAGCTCAACAGACGACATTCTGCTCTTTTCGTCCAGTCCGCGTTCTGCTGTCTGAGAAGTCATCCGACGACCTGCTCCTCGGGTGTGGCATCAGCTTTACGTCCTCTCTTACTCGCGACTACCTGAATATGAGTACCCACCAATATTAACGATGTGACGGAGCGACTACAATGCGGCGCGTCATCAGATATAGCCCAGCGACGTGTGATCCAGTGCCTCCCGTCGTCCG
>GL379976.1:145729-162354 GCA_000143925.2 Caenorhabditis brenneri
TCTTTAATAGAAGGGAGAGTGGCCTAGAAATCCAAAATTTGGAGGCACTAGGCCACCTTAGAGCAGTATCAGCAGAAAATCTTAGCGACGGCTTCCCTGGCATACGGTATATAGGATAACGAGTACCAGGCCATTGCGAGATACTGTCCCACTGTACAGACAATTGCCAATGGAGCGTTTTTCAAAACGAGACCGGAAAACAAAACAAGAAAAATGAATAGAATATAGAGGGAGGAGGCGATCCAACGAGATTTATCGAACATCTTCTTGATCTGTCCGATCGGTCCCATCAGACAACACGTGCTTGATAGGGAGAGCAACGCACTGATCGACGTCATTATGCAGAAGCCGGTGATTTTAGTGAGCAGCAGGAGGTAGCTTCCCTGGAAATAAATGACGGTGAAAATGATACTGAAGAAGGATTAGGAGAATGTGGCAAATACTCAAGTGCTATGGGGTGATCTTGTGCTATTTGTCAATTAAAATTCGACTCTTCTGCTATAGACCAAGTGCTATTTTCGCCATGTTTCATGTGCTATAAAATTGAATAATAATCATAGCACTAGGGCCAAAAAAATGGCAAAAATAGCACTTATTCCATAGTACAAGAGCTAAAATAGCACATGATCGCCCCCATAGCACCTGATATATAGCAAAAGAGTCCAATAGCACTCGAGCATCTGTCTAACTATTCAGCTAATGTGTACTCGCTTTATTTGCAAAAATTTATCAGCGATACCTCTTATTTTTGCCGAGTTAAAGCTTTTTTTTACTGAGAACGGTCAAACTTTTTGAATTGCAGCGTCACCATAGAGCACGTTTGCTATTTGAAATTTTTGGATCAAAAAAGCATTAGCTAAGTTCATTTTTAGCACATTTTCCACTATCCTCTTTATTTTTAAAAGGATTTTTGCTAACCACCCCCAAATTGAAATTTTCCGAAAGTTATATCAAAATCGAATCGGAACTTAACAATTTTCTCGCAATTTTTTTTTGTAAAATTAACCAAATTTCAAAGTTTAAACTCACACAAAAACTGGCGATAATTGAGAGAATGAAGAGACCGACGAACGATTGAACTCTCAGTTCCCACGACATTCCAGTTGTGATTGTCTGGAAAAATCTCTGTTTATTTTAAGAGATTTAGAGTAAAAATCGGAATTTCCGGATGAAAATCCGTGAAAACTATTGAAACTAATGATTATTGTGTGTTCTTCTGTTAAAAACTTCAAATTTCGCCTACAAAATTCTATTTTCTCAATATATAAAACTTTTTCATATTATCAAATTTTCAAAATTTTTAAAGTTGCTTTATTATTTTTTTTCATGGAATTTGTATCCAAGCATCTCAAGTTGGAATTTTGGAAAAGCTCAGTTTTAGGCTATTTTTCTGAGGACTATAGGTTTATTTAGAACATTTCTGTCTAATTTTGGATATTTTGTTATATTTTCACTCCCCAATCGCAAACTTAATTAGCTTTCTGCTTCAAATTCACACCTACCGGTTGAGCCTCTTGCGGCGGCACTCGCGGCCCATTCAGGGTGTTCGGGTTGTCCGGATCGCTATTCCGGTGTACACTACCAAACATTCTTCTGAAAAAATGATTAAAATCGATTTTAAGCCAGTAAACAATTAAAAATTGATAAGTATCGGATAAATGAGCCGAAAATCGAGAGATGCGCAAGCAAGTTTGTTGGTGCGATTTACGGTGTTGCTGGCGTGATTCCGGATATTTTTTTTGTAAAAATAAACATGCTTTGAACTAATTTTTTGAGGGTTTTGCATGTGGTTTTTTATTGATTTTTTGATGTAATATTAAGAAATAGTTAGTTTTTGATAGGACTAAGTAATTTTTAAAAAATAATAAAATACTTGAGAGGGGATAACGAGGGATTTTAGGAGAGTTCGTGAAACCCGTTCTTTAGGCTTATCTTGTGTAATTTTCGCATTTTTTCCTAAGAATTTTCCAAATTTCAACATTTCCAGTAAGCCGCCATGCCGCCAAAACAAGCGCCAAGCAAAAAAGCCGAAAACAAGAGGAAGGAGAAGGTGATCGAGGATAAGACGTTCGGTTTGAAGAACAAAAAAGGAAACAAGAATCAAAAGTTTGTGGCTCAAATCGAGAATCAAGTCCGTAACAATAACACTCGGATGGACCTGGTGAGAGCGGCGGAGCAAGCGAAAAAGAAGGAAAAGGACGAGCTTTTGGATATTGCCAACCTTTTGAAGCCAGTGGAGCAGAAAGTCGCGAAAGGTGTTTAAAAATCATAATTTTGAATTATTTTGATTTTGAATTTTCAGACGTCGACCCAAAATCCCTCCTCTGCGTTTTCTTCAAACAAGGTCTGTGTGGAAAAGGAGCCAAGTGCAAGTTCAGTCACGATTTGGCCGTCGCTCAGAAAACTGCCAAAAAGAATTTGTACGCCGATAGTAGAGAGGTGGAGAAGGATGGTAAGCCTTCAAGTTTTTGTGGTTTAAAAATTTAGATATTATTCAGAAACCAACGAAAACTGGGATACCGATAAGCTCAACGAAGTGGTGAACAAGAAGAATAAAGGAGGACATGTTATCGATATTGTAAGTTTGATGGAGGATAATACACAAGTGCTATAGGGTGAAGAAGTGCTATTTTAGCTCTTGTGATATGGTTCAAGTGCTATTTTTCTATTTTTTTTTTGGCTCTGATGCTATGATTATTACTTGATTTTATTGCACGTGGGAAACCAGTCATAGCACAAAAAAATAGCGAAAATAGCACTTGATCTATAGATAAAAGTCAAATTTTCTGAAAATTGGCACATAGACACTAAAAACACTTTAATTACGCAAAAATCAGAGATTTTTCTGAAAATTAAGCTACAATTTTTTGAAAAACCGAATATTTCTCTGAAATTTAAGCTACAATTTTTTGGCACGTTTCCCAAAAAAAAAACTCATGCTCCTCTAATTTTTCAGGTCTGCAAATACTTCCTCGAAGCCGTCGAAAACAACAAGTACGGTTGGTTCTGGGAGTGCCCCAATGGAGGTGACAAGTGTCAATATCGGCATTGTCTACCAGAAGGATATGTGCTGAAGAAGGATCGGAAGGCGATGGAGGCGCAGAAGGAGGACGAGATTAGTATTGAGGAGTTGGTCGAGAAGGAGGTGATTTTTTAAGGTTTGAAGCTCAAAAATCTGAAAATTGAATTTTCAGAGAGCCGCCCTGAGCTCCAAGGACCTGACGAAGCTGACACTTCAAACGTTTGTTGCCTGGAAGAAGAAGAAGCTGAGGGAGCGGAAAGAGAAAGAGGAGGAGGACTTGAAGGCCAAAAAGGCGCAGATCAAATCTGGAAAACACGTGAGTGGATTACTGTAGGGTTACTGTAGTTTCTAAGATATCAATTTTCAGAACGGAATGTCCGGACGTGATTTGTTCTTGTTCGATGCCAATCTCATCAACAATGATGACGACGAGGCGGGAGATATTGAGATGGAAAAGGAGGAGGTGGATGTGAGTTCATTAGCTCAGCGGCATTTACTTGGAAGTCTGAATGTTTCAGGAGAACGAGAAGGTGTTCGAAATCGACGCCAACTTCTTTAAATTCGACGGAATGGACGATGAGCTGACGAACGAGATGGCGAACTCATCGGCGGCGGTTTCGTCGACTGCTGGAGGTATATAGGGTTGTTTTAGTTCACCATGTAGTTACGATTCGATTCTGAATTGTTGTTGAAACACCTAGCTTTACCGCACAAACTCTATATTACCAGTACTTGTCCAGTACTCGTTCAGAACGTTAGTACTGAATATTGAAAGCAGAGGAAAGTCATTTTTTGGAGGGTTTTACACATTTTGATGCAAAACCGGAGAGTTTGTGGTCATTTTCCATCAAATAATGGGGGATCTGCGAAAGAAGAACTCGCGTTTTTTGATGATTTTTAGACAGAAAAAAAAGACAAAATTTCACTAAAAACTCGAAATTTGTTGCTCCAAAATTAACAGGGCCTTGCAAAACATTTTTTAACCGAATTGAGCTCTTTTTTGGAAATCCCACTCTAGATATTCCATCCAGAAGTTCTTAATAAAAAATATAATTGCTTGAGTTCGCCTTCTTAATCTTGCATTAAGAATACCTTATTCTTTTCCAACGAAACCTGAAATCCGACCAGGAACCTCTTTTCGAATCTTGTAGCCGTACCGAAATTCGAATTTCCAATTTCCAAATGTTCCACATCACTCCTCATTTCTAGCTGTCAATCGATATACCTCTGCACAGTGAAGCTAACATAGATCGAACATCATACTTCACCTAGTTTTCTCTATTCCTCTTTACCACTGTCTGGATGTTTCAATAGCTTATCATCTCTTTCTTTTTTGCCAACACAAAAGATGAAAAGCGAGAGAAAATCGATCAGACATACACGTGTGTTTGTGTCTGTTGCAAAAAATTACAGTGGTTTTTGACCGTTTTTGACATTTTTTGTATTTTCAAAAGCTAATTTTTCATTTTCTTGCGAAGATTTTTCATTCCTAGAGAGCCATCTAACTTCTCTGCGCCTCTCCACAGCTCCTCACTCTCTCATCGAAAAACTAATTTCGTTAAAATTCTTGCAGCAATGGCAAAGATGGACATCAACGAGGACTTGTTCGACATTGACGAAGACGTCGGCGACCTCGATTCTGATGAGGATTAGACCCCTTTTTTCTCTTTTTGCTCCCCTGATTTTTCCCTTTTTCCTGGATATTTGGTGTGATTTGTTGGTTTTTTTCTTGGAAAATTATACATAAAACCCATAATTTTCACCAATTTCTCGATTTTTCAGTGCTCTTTCCCCCTGTTTGTTTTTTTTTCCTGCTAATTCCTATATTATATTTCCTCTTGTTTCTTTCTTTTCTTTGTCACGACTAACCGGTAGTTTTTCCTTTTTTCTCTCGGATTGCCTACAAATTCATGAGAATTTTTTGTTTTTTTTCTCCACACAAAACTTGAATTAAAATTTACTTTTTTTCATTTTCTAAAGTTCAGAATCTGAACTTTAGAAAATAATTAAAAGTTTATATATTTTGGTGTCTGTCGTTCTGTTATGAATTCGTATTGATTGCTTTTTTTCAAAAAATATTTTTTTGAGTTCGAATTTTGGTGGTTTAGCCGGTTTTCTTATTTTTAAATTAATTTTTTTTTCAATCTTCAGAATTGCAAATTTGAAAAAAAAAATTTCCAAATGATCAATTCACCTTCAATTTTTCTGCCCAAACCTAAATATTTTTAAGTGTCAGCCACTTTTCAGTAAAATTGTGTTTTTGAGAATCTTTCAGATTTCTAAAAAAAAACCTCAGAAAAAAATTTTTTCCAAGTTTTTAACTATTTTGATAATTTTACGAAATTTAGAATGTCAAAAATGTCCTCAGACTTTTCCAAGCAGACTTTTTTTTCAAGTTCATACTGGTGAATTCTAGAATCCAAAAAATCCTGATTCTTTTGCTCTTTTTTAAAGAAAATGCGATCTTTTTCAGTGAAAATTCATCAAAACAATGTAAAAGTGAGCTTCAAAAACCCAAAACTACTGCTTTAATGCTCTATATAACCCTAGAGCACACAGTTTTCCATATATTTTTTTGATTTTTCAAATTTCTCGGCGAGAATCCGGGGAATAATTTCCTGGCGCTGCCCGCCTTATCCGAATTTTTGAAAAATCGAAATTTTGTCGTGACTTGACGAGGGGACCCTAAAAAACGTGAACAAGTCTATTTTTGAAAATTCCACGTTTTTTCTCAATTTTTCGCAAAACCTTCCTCCAAAAATCCTCCATTTTTTCCAAAATTTATATTCCAGATGAGCTCTTCCCGTGCGCTCTCCCTGCTCTCCAGAAACGGCTCCCGGCTCTCCTCGACCCGTGGAAAGGCTCACTTCACATTCCAACCCTCCACCACCCTTCCAGCCGCTCTTCAATCAATGGAAAAATCGAAAATGAATTTGATGCAATCGGTGAATGAGGCGATGCGAATCGCCATGGAAACCGACGATTCGGCTGTTCTTTTCGGAGAAGACGTCGCATTCGGAGGTGTATTCAGATGTAGTTTGGATCTTCAGAAGAAGTTCGGAAAGGATCGTGTCTTCAATACACCACTTTGTGAGCAGGGAATCGCTGGATTCGGGATTGGAGTGGCTGCTGCTGGAGCCACCGCTATTGCTGAGATTCAGTTTGGAGATTATATTTTCCCGGCTTATGATCAGGTAATATCAAATTATAAGAACTTGACTTCGGCGCGAAATTTGAATTCGGCCGGATCGCTAGCTTTCGTGCGGAGGTCTTGCAAAAGGCGGAGCTTCAGCTGACTGCGGCACGGTTTTTTTGAAATACAGCTTTTCAAATTTGATAATACAGTTTCTTTGAACGATTTTGAGCGGAAACTACTTTATAATCCATTGAAAAAATTTTTGAGCAAGTGCGCTCCACATTGCGCGGCGATTCAAATTCGAGTCGATTTTTCATCAATTTTTGTGATTTTTTCGCAAACTTGGATTGATTTCGATCAATTTTTCGATGAAATAGAAAGCGTTCAATAGAGCGCGCTTTCGAATTTTGGTAGAAAAAAATAGCTTCTGTGTCACAAAAACAAGAAAAAAAAATATATTCCAGCTCGTCAACGAAGCCGCGAAATTCCGTTACCGTTCGGGAAACCAGTTCAACTGCGGAAAGCTGACGGTTAGAACCACTTGGGGAGCCGTCGGACACGGTGCCCTCTACCATTCCCAAAGTCCAGAAGCCAATTTCACTCACACTCCCGGACTGAAACTCGTCGTGCCACGTGGTCCAATTCAAGCCAAGGGACTACTTCTCTCCTGCATCAGAGATCCAAATCCATGCATCTTCTTCGAGCCAAAAATCCTGTATCGTTTGGCATCGGAAGACGTTCCCACTGGAGACTACACTATTCCACTTGGACAGGCAGAAACTGTTCGTGCTGGAAAGGATTTGACACTGGTGGCATGGGGAACACAGGTTCATGTGGCACTTGAAGCTGCACAGATGGCCAAGGAGAAGTTGAGCGTCGATGTGGAGGTTATCGATTTGCAGACGATTCAGCCATGGGATGAGGATCATGTTGTGGAGGTGAGTTGGATGTTCTCGCGTCTCCGGCGCTCCGGCGAACCGAGCTGAAGGAGGGACAAATACTCAGTAGCTATTTTAGCTGCCTCAGTTACTATTTTAGTTGTCTCAGTTGCTATCACCGAGCTTAGTTGCTATAGATCAGTCTCTATTTCATGGTTCAGTTGCTATTTTACGGCTCAGTTGCTATCACCGAGCTCATTTGCTATTTCAGCTGTCTCAGTTGCTATATATTAGTCTCTATTTTATGGCTCAGTTGCTATTCTAGTTCTCTCAGTTGCTATTTCGTGGCTCCACTGCTATTTTCTTTGTACTATTCTTGTTCCGGTGCTATTTTCTCTCTAGTGCTATTTGTTCTCAGTTGCTATAGATCAGTCCCTATTCCATGGCTGAGTTGCTATTTTATAGATTACTCGCTATTGTATGGCTCAGCTGCTATTTCATGATTTAGTTCCTATTTTTTTTCAGATTCGTTGCTATTCTAGAGATTAGTTGCTATCACCGAGCTCAGTTACTATTCTATAGATCACTAGCTATTTTATGGATCAACTGCTATCACCCAGCTCATTTGCTATTTCTTCTTCTCAAACTGCCAGAGAAAGCGGAATAGCACACATAACGATGAGGCCCGCGCGAAGTGACCTGTTGTATTTTTCTAAAAGCAACTGAGCTTGGTGATAGCAACTGAGAGCCCGCGAACAGAAAAAAACAGACCCAATAATTTTCAGAGTGTCCAAAAGACCGGAAGACTCATCGTCACTCATGAGGCACCGATCTCTTCTGGATTCGGAGCTGAAGTTGCTTCCACTGTTCAGGTAAGGAGTCGAGGATACGACTTCCGGAAACTCAGAGAACCCGACAGACAGTCTGTCTGTCTGTACATCTGTTTATCCAACCATCCACCCCTTCTTATTTCCAGAAGCGCTGTTTCCTCAACCTCGAATGCCCCATCGAACGTGTCGCCGGTTACGACACTCCATTCCCACACGTCCACGAGCCATTCTACCTTCCGACCGTCCATCGTGTCTTCGATGCCATCAAGAAGAGTGTTAACTATTAATTCCTTTTGAATTTTAGGCCATACTTTCCCCGTTTAGGTGCCATTTCTGCATTTTAAATCCACCCCCTCTCTTCCGGTCCTTTTTTTTCGTTGACTTTTGTCGAACATTCCCCCGTGAGTAAGTGTGCTCTATTGAGATTTTTTTGGAAATTCAGATTAGAGCGCACTTTCCTAACCCATTTTATCCGATTTTATTTCTAGTGGTAGTAGTGATTTTTCAATATGTATTTGTGTGCTATGATTAGTTGTTCTTGTGCAAAATGATAATATAATGTGAGAAATGAGATTATGAAGGAGTCTGTACTGTTTTTTTTTTTGCTTCAATTTTGAATTTTTTTTGTAGATTTTTCCAGGTTTTTTGTGTATTTCTTTTCTCAAAAACTGAAAATTTCAACTTTTGATTTCAGGAAGTGTATCGGTGTGGAGTCGACGGGAATAAAGGTAAATAAACAATTTTTTAAATTTTTTTATGCAGGAAAAGTTGTTTCAGTGATTCCTGACAATAGAATTTTGCAAAAAAAGTTGCAAATTTTCAGATAAATAGAGCAGAAAACTGCTGAAAAACACAATTTTGTTTCAATTTTCAATTAAAAAATTTTTGAATTGAATGTAAAAGTTGATTTTTTCTGTAAAAATCAATTAATGCTACATGGCAAAGCTTAGAGTACACTATGATTTCCTTCTCAAGAAACCAGATAAGATAATGGAGGATAGAGAATATTCTAGAATGACTATACTACACGTAACAGGCTACACTTAAGATAGAGGGGGTCATTCGAATATGTATAGTCTGAGGTGGTCCTTTCATTTTGTTTCTTTCAATTTTTTTGCCAAATACTCAAATACTCAACTGCTATGAAATCTCCTGCTAGTGTCTCAACTGCTAGATTCGGCTCTTTTGCTATGGATCCACTTTTGATGTCTCAACTGCTATGGCCATAGCAGTTGATCCATAGCAGAAGAGCCAAATATAGCAGTTGAGACAGTAGCACTTACAAAATAGCAGTTGATCACCCCTATAGCAGTAGCAGTTGATATATAGCAGTAGATTTCATAGCAGTTGAGTATCTACCGAACTTTTTTGCTATACTGTGCAATTGAACGGGACTGTAGATACCATTCATTATTCTTTTGTATCTCCAGAATGAACCACTACCTCGCCGGATGTCTTCTGCTCGCCGTCTCTCTCGGCTCAATTCTTCCGGGTTTTCCGATTCTCATCCTCCTCCAGAGCTACTTCCCCGAGCTGCCCGCCTTCTACACAATTGATACGCTCGCCGTTTATCTTGTTCAGGTAACTTCAACTGAAGCTAATAAAAAAAACTAATTCTTTGAATTTTTCCAGGCCAGCATCATCTTCCTTCTCGGCTTCATCTCCATGTGCATTTACTCGGATATCGCGTGCCCATTGGCCATCAAAGGATACGTTGCCATCTTCTCCAGAATGTGATTTTATTAATTTTTTGTGCATGAATTTTCACAGTTTTGAGTGATTTTTGATTTTTTTGACCCAAGTTTCGTGTAAAATTGTACATAAACGGCTTATAACGTATGTGTCATTTCTGATAAACTACACTATATGAGTAACCGTTTCCCCTTATCAGGGAAGAAGAAGGGAGTAAGTACATAAAAATTGAGTCACACTTCATGTTTATTGATTTCGGAACTCTTTTTTTTTTTGGTTTTTTTTTGAAGAAAAAAATATTTGGAAAATTGACTTTTGCAGTTGAAAATCGATATTTATGACAACAAAAAATACGATTTTTAAGCTGAAAGAGGGGTGAGTTTTTCATGGCTTTGAAATTGAAACAAAAAGGAACAGAAAAAAGTGGAATGACTAAGTGCGCTCTATTGCAATTTCCTAGATTTTAGGGATATCCCTAGGTAATTTAAAGTTTCTATAACTTTGATGAATCTGTTCTTTTATGGGGTTATTCAGGGGTAGCAAAAAATTAATTTTTTGCTTTTTTTGCTTTATTCTGGGGGTAGCAAAAAAAGCAAAAAATGGGTGGCCGAAGTCTATTTTTTGCTGGGTTTTTGTCTTCCATTAGGGTTTTTTTCGCGTCCCTCCGTGGCGAGAGTCTCGGTACGGTAGCGAGATTGTCGATTTACGATGTCGATTTACGAGCTCCTTGATTAAAAGTTCGAGTTTTTCAACGGATTATTGCAATTTTCAACGGATTTTGCTCTTTTTTGACTGATTTTCACCATTTGAAACAATTTTCGCATGTTCGGCGACTGAAGTTGTGTCGATAATTCCTTCCTACGCTTTTCTTTAACTCGCGATGACTAATGTTTCAGGCTTCTCTCCTCCCGAACCAACTATTTCGCTGTCCGCTTCGTAAATCTCTATTTTTTTGTTAATTTTTTAATCGACCGCTTTTTTTTCGAACTCTTAAATTTTAAATCAGACTTCCAGATTAATTTTATTGTTAAAAACCATGTTAAATACTGAGAAGATATTGAGAAAATATATATATATATATATATATATAAGATATCCGTTGAAAATTGCAATAATCCGTTGAAAAACTCGAACTTTTAATCAAGGAGCTCGTAAATCGACATCGTAAATCGACAATCTCGCTACCGTACCGTGACTCTCGCCACGGAGGGACGCGAAAAAAACCCAAATGGAAGACAAAAACCCAGCAAAAAATAGACTTCGGCCACCCATTTTTTGCTTTTTTTGCTACCCCCAGAATAAAGCAAAAAAAGCAAAAAATTAATTTTTTGCTACCCCTGAATAACCCCATTATGGAGTTTTATCGATTGTTTTATTATAAAAAAAAATTTCAAAATTTTATAACTGGAAACTCCCAGGAATTGTGATTTTTAAGGAAAAAAAGTTTTTTTTCATCAACTTTTCTTAAATTGGAGGGAAGTAATTCTATTTTTTCCCGAGAAAATTACGAAAATCAATGAAAAATAAGATAAAAATAATAGAAATAAGATGGAAAATAAGAGAAATTTGATCTGAAATTTGAATCGCCGCGAGATTTGAGTGGAGCGCACTTGCTTGAACTGAACAATCCGGCGGCAGTGGTAAAGATTACTGTAGGGTTAAGGTAGTTACAGTGAGCCTCCATTGGCAGGTGCTCTAGTAGAGGTGTTTTCCAGAAGAATCTGTCTATTTGGGGTTGTTTTGGCGGGAGTTCAAAAATTCAAAAAATTAACATAGTGGAAAAATCACCGTGACCGTGAGCAATCATTGTTTGGGTCTCACCACGAAAACCATCTTTCCAGCTACATTCTTCTCGAGGATCTCGAGTCCTGGTACTCGGATGGATTAGTCACTTTGGAGGACCATATTCAAGTTTATGAAGATGGGGGCAGACGGATGGGTTGTTATACGATTAGTAAGGGTTTTTCATGGGAAAACATTTTTACCAGTACGCATGTTTTAGGAAATCTAATAGAAATCTATGGAGTTGAATTTCCATTTCGGAGAGTCCCAAGGGAATTGATATCAGCTCCAGACCCATCGAACAATATTCCATTACTTTCTTCAAATCCTGGAATAATATTGGACCGCTCGAAAGTCAATTACCTGAAAAAGCTATTCATTTATGTGAACCCAGATGAATTGAGAAATGAGGAAGGGGCGTGGCCGAAACTTCTGAATTCTGTTGTAATTCCGGTGAGCCACAGGTTCCAGCTGATAGCTAGAAATAATTTTTCATTCCAGAAGAGATGTTTAGGTTGCAAAAAACCTATTCCAAAGGAACCATACCGATTGGCCAGACATATTTTCAGTGAGGCTCATTTGACGAAATTAGGAGAAGTTTCCGATAAGGATTACGAGTTTTGGATGGATATTCATGGTAGAGATACAGTAGTCAAGTCAAAGGGCCCTCTTTTGAGTTTTCCTGAGATAAATGAGGAACTGTGTACCAGTGGGTTTTTTTTTGGCTTCATTCATGATCAGGAAACATTTTCCAGAACATGAATTCAATCGAGCAAGGAAGGAAATGAATGAGGCAATGAAACAGTTGGGAAATTTGTTTATTGAGAAGGTAATGGTGCGTTTAAAGTTGCTACAAACTACAAAAATGCAAACAGCTTTCTGTTACCGTATAACCTGCACATCTAATTTTTCCGTTATTTTTTCGAATTTTGAATCCATGCTAGTCTTTACAGTTCAAAAAGGTCAATTGCGTCTCTACCAAAACAGTAGTGGCAATCTATAACTTGGAGAAAAGTTGAAAAACCATTATGTTCGTTTTGTAGTTTGTAGCAACCTTCTTCCCCAAACTGCTTGCTTTTAATCTTAAAACCGACCCTATCTGCAGCCAGTGAATTGGATTTGTGAGTACTGTAGTACGCCATACAGTCACCCGAGTCCCACAACAGATGTGAAAGCTTTCAAACACATTCTTGGGAAACATCATGCAAAAAAGGTTACTGAAGTCTTCGAAATTCTTTATTCTAAGAAATTCAGATGAATTACACTGCCCCATTGGAAGAACTAAACTTTTGGAAAGACTGGCTCAAAGAGCAGATGTCAAAGATAAACGATAAACGCTCTCTAGCCCAAAAAGTAGAGGACAGTGTGCAACCGCCGGGTATGCTGGAATGGGCGGAGCCTAAACTTTTTAGCCAATAACTTTTCAGTCCCAAACATGAAGGAAAATCTCTCTGAAACTCAGAAAATGGAGGCTGAACTAGACGTTTTCTCGATGGCAAAAACTCTCATTTCATTTTCTAGTGAGCAGGGTATGCCAAAACTGCCGGAAATGGGTGGAGCCAAAACAAACTTGAGTGGCAAACAAACGAAAAATCCTACTACCGAAGCCAAAGCTCAGAATCGTTCAAGTAACACCAAATTCCAATCAATCCCGCTATTGCTCTCCTATTCTGGACCTAATTTCGACAAAACAAAAATCGATAACTTGACAAAACTATACTTTGAAGCTGATAAATCTATGCTGGAAAGTGAGCAAGGATACTGGACAAGATTCTTAAAGTCTATGAAAATTCCGGTGAGTTTCACACAATTCATAAGTCTGTAGTCTCCAAATTTCAGGAAAGATGCCCACTTTGCAACAATGAGCAGCTATCAAAAAAACCGTCCAATCTTGCCAAACATATTCTGAATGAGAAGCATTTGAGTGCGCTGAAAGGGATTCCTGATGCAGAATACGAGTGCTGGGTTCAACTTCTTAGTCTTTCTACAGTAGCCGGAGTTGAGCAGGATGTCGTGCAGGCTACAGAATCAATTGCTACGAAGATGATCGTGGAAGCTTTATCAAACACTGCAGGTAACTAACTGACTAGACATGTTTGTGAGGTTCCAATATGAAATTTATATAATTTGAGAGCTGGTACAAAACTAACAACGATACTAAATTCAGATTTTGAAGACGCTTTTGAAACCTAGAGATCTTATAAACTAAACCATATAAGTGATAATTTTGGCATCGAATTTCTGAAAATTAAAAAAAAATTTCGTGGCTAGTTGTTTTTTTTACCAGCTTTTGAATGGTGTAAGTCTCAAGCCTCACAGGCATGCATCGTCCGTTTTTATTAGGTGTTGTTCTCTAAAAATGGGCGGAGCTTGATCAATTTTCAGGCCCTCAAGCGGACAATGTGGCAGATAAGAGTCAAAATACACTGGCAGTGAACACTCCAGAAGTCAAAAAGCCTCTGGAAGCAGTCTCAGATGCTCAAAAACCCAGTTATAAGGAAGTTCCAAAGGCGCCAGTAGCAGCTCAAGGCAACGCTGAAAAGAGAAATCTTCTGAAAACTGTGCCAACTGTGAAAAACTCTCCAGAACCTAGCAAAGATACCACAAATACTTCCAAGAAGACCAATCAAGTTCCACTAGCTACCGGTCCTAGCATCGTTACCCTGGTCTCTACAGTTGCTCAGAACAAGCCACGTGTCCCTCTCCTAGACCCTATGCTCCCAAAAGAAACCTCAGTGTCAAGTAATACTAATCCTTTTTAGAACTTCATAAAAAACAAGATGATTCCAGAAGAAAAGTTCAACAATGTCCTGGATGAATGTTTGGATTTATACAAAAAAGACAGAAGCCGATTCGATGTGGGGAAGAAATCGGTAAAAGTTTCATGAGTTTTTTTGACCCAAACAGAATATTGTCAGCTTGTCATCTGGACATGCACGTTCTGTAGCACACCAACAAAAAAAGTTGCATTGAGCAATCGAATAGACACTTTTCTTCATATTGTTAAGCCTGAGCATCGGGAGAAAGTAATTTTTTTTTCAAATTTTGGCTACGCTAACTTCTGAAAATTCTAGATGCATTTCCAAGCATCTGCCGCTGATTTAAATCACTGGATGAGATATTTATTGGAAATCAACAAGGATACAGCGGAACCTTCAACGGGAAAACAGAAGCGTGAGTTTTTTTTGGGTTCTTGATTATATACCATAATTCTCTTCTATATGCTAATGGGTGCTCCTCTTCCCTAGAACCGTTTGGTACCGTATTTGGCATGTGGTCAGGGATTCCTGGTCACGTCAACTCCATGATGTTTCTATCTCGGTGAGCTATAGGATTAGAGTAGCTACAGTAGCCGAATAGGTTCCATTACTTGCATTTTGTGCACTTGGGACCCCAATAGTATATGGACCTGAAACGTTGTAGATTACTGTAGGATTACGATAGTTTCAGTATCTCAAAAATTCCACTAGGAAGCTCCAATAGGAAGAAAATTCTGTCACTTTTCAGTAACTTCTAGAAGCTTCCAGAAACGTTAGGACCCATGATAATTTTGGCCGGAGTTCAAAAAAAAAGGGAAAAAGGCCATCAAAGCGGCACAAATTTGACTGGTTCCAATGCTGAAAATTTTCAGATAATGCGAAACAAGAGGTGTTCAAAAGACCAGCAAGTGGGTTTCCAGTACAAGACCTAGAGATTGATAAATCATTTTCAGATAATCCACGAGTTCCACTGCTAGACGTACCAGCGAGTCAAGGGAAACTTATGCCACGTGGGTCTTTTTTGTTGAAATTCTCAGCAATCCTGAAATTGCAGAAGACGCTTTCAAATCCCGCTACAACGGGATTCGTGAGCAGTTCCAAGCTCTGAACATATCAAATGAGGCCAATCAAAAACTCGAATGTTATTGTTATCACTGTCCCGGTAGACCAAAATTCGCCACAGTTTATAGTTCGATGCAGCATGTTTTCGATGGATTACACTGTGAAAATGTGAGTATGTTATCCGATTCCCGGGTATTTTAATCTTTTCCGAGATCCCAAAAATACCCGGTATTCATAAATTGGACAAGGGCTTCTAGGAAATATCCGGGATCCAATAAATTTTCTTCGATACTCGCCCGATGGAAAACATTAATATTAGAACAAAAAAAATTGCCCCGTTGAAGGAATTTGGAGCGAAAATCAATAGGGCTGCGCAAAAAATGCTTAGGTCCCGGGCATTTATTAACGCCTTCTCATCGATTTAGTGGTCCCGAGCGTTCTCTAGAGTCCCAGAAAAGTACATAATACGCTGGAGACGACGTAGATCCTTATGTTCCTTCCTGACTTATTCAGATAATGTTCTCTGCAATGTCATCCGATTTTGATTACTATGAGGATTTGATGAAGAGAATGGCTCCTGTGCCGAGAAAAGAGCCTGCAAAGAAAACTCGTTAGTAATTCTAGTTTTTTTTTAGCAATTAACGCAAGAAGTTTTCAGCAGTATCAATTGTGAACCCCACCCCAAAACTGTCTAAAAATCTAATCGAATGCGACCTACCACTATTCCTAACCCAACAAAAAATGGCACGGAGAACTGATGGAACATGCATTGGACCCACAAATTCACAGATTGTTTATATCGGAAGGCTGGTGCGAAATCCGCAAATGGCACCAATAAGGTTCAGGGATAATGTAAGGAACCAAATAGAACATCTAAAAATTGGTTTTTTTTCAGACTATATGCGGAATCTGCAACGTGGTTATTTCGAGTTGGGTGGCTATCGAAGTAGTGAGACATGTGTTTTCGACGGAGCATCTTCATGCGGTAAGAGATCTTACATAGACATTTTTTTCCTGAAAACGGGAATTTTAGTATTTTTTCTAAACTTTTTCCTGTGAAAAAAAAACCTGGAAATTCGGAAATTCCAAAATTTTCTGCAGATCAGAAATAAATTCGACAGTTTCGGCTTAAGTTCGATTCTGATGGCTCTTTTACGAATAATTTCCTCGACAAAACGTTTCCCGATTAAAGGAGGACTGAAGTCACATTTTTCGCATTGTTTTCATTTGTCATTTCGGTCAGAGCTGTCGAAAAGGCCGAAAAAAGCCGAGGCCGTTTTTATATCTCGCTTCCTAGCGGTGGGATTTTTTCGATGTAAGAGGCGGCCTTGTAGAGCATAAAAAGTCATGCATTTTGGTGAAAGGACGGCCGGATTGAGTTATCCGCGGCCGGCCGCGATTTCGACAGCCGCGATTTCGGTGTATTTGCTTTTTCTATGAACATTTTCCTTTTGGAGCTTATGT
>GL379976.1:163242-173777 GCA_000143925.2 Caenorhabditis brenneri
TACTGAAAGCAGAATCTTCATACAGCTGATAATTGAAATTTCAGGCCATATTTTCAAATACGCAGAATGAAGCTATTCTATTAATTCAAAACGTCTGAATCACATTCTAAATTGTTTATTTAACTAAAAATGATAACTGTAGCACAAGAAATAAGTCGATTTCGTGTTTTTAGAGCGCAAAAACGAGTGTTTTAACTTAATTTCTCTTATGGCGCCTTCAAATTTGGCAGTTTCGTTATAGTTTTTATATCAAAATGTTGCAAATTATCTCAAAAGTAAAACTTAGGTTGGTCCGAGTGATGAAATTTTCCGAAAGTTGGCGAAATATGCCAAAAACGATGGGACTAGTTGATTACGTGATTAGAACACGGTCTCCGCACACTTTATTGCGCGAGACGCAGAAAAATTGCAGCTGCGCCCCCTTGCACAAATTTGAAACGCAAAGCTGAAAAAATCCCGATCCGGGGCGCTGTGCCTTGTACTCCTCTCGGAGTCGAGAAGACTCCAGTTACTTGGGGGCTATGCATATCGTTTCAGAGCGATTTTCGACATATGTTCCAAAAGGAAAATGTTCATAAAAAAAGCAAATACACCGAAATGACAAATAAAAACGATGCGAAAAATGTGAATTCAGTCCTCCTTTGAAAAATATTTTATCCGAGTTTCCGTTATTTTTCACGGAAGTTTCCCGATCGGGATTTCCCGGGAGTTGTTTCCAAAAAATGAATTTTTCCGTATTCCGATTCCCAGCAGCTGACCGAAAACAATCCCATTGCAGCTGAAACAAACCGGCACCCAATTCTACATCTCCGATTTCGATTTCTGGATTGCAGGGCTTATTGCAGACAACACTCTACTCTACCCGCCCCATTTTCTAGGCACCACTTTACCTGTTGTAAGCTGTCTTGGTGGTTTGAAGTACATGAATTGTTATGCCAATGATGAAGTCTTCAAAAAGTTCAGCTCTCAAGAATTAATAATGATCAACAATCTGGATGAGTGGAAGGTTCATTCTAGAGCTGAGTCATTGCTTAGGACGGTAAGTTCGGAGGACAAACAGACAAACAGACAGACAGTTTTAGTTTGGTGGTTGTGTATACTGCAAAACGTGGCTTGTGTATGGAATGGAAGTTGTCCAACATTACACTTCAGAAGAACATTTTGAAATGGTTAGGAAGGTGCATCCGGTGAATATGATTCATGTAAATTTTATCATGTCATATGTCAAACAGTTTCAGAAGGGAAGGTGAGTTAAAACATTAATCAGAAAAAGCTTGATTTTTTGATAGTGAGTCAAAACAGTCTATACCTGCAACGACCGAATTGGCACTATCATTCAGTGTAGAAACACCTCAAGTGGAAAATTGTAAGTACAATCGTTACAATGCGTTCCCCAACTTCAAAAATTGTTGAAACTTCGTCTGACTTTTACAAAGTTCACCATAATATATTTCAGCTGTCAACTTGGGAGGATATAATTACCTGGACAGATATGATGAATATAAAAAACCGCTTTATCTCACAAAAGAAAAACTGGGACCGAGAAACGGCACGGTTTGCAGTGGACCACCAAATGCACATATTGATTTTTTGAGAAAAGCGAAACCAAAAAACAGGAGCTTATTGCCTAAGGCGACGGATAAATGGGTTAGTTATTTCGTCCCAAAGGGTAAATTCTGTTATACCCCCCCACACGGAATCGGCCCCCGCACATTGGAATAACCCCCCCGCCGTTGAAAAGTGGGGGGTTATAACAGTGGGGGTACATATCAGTATAAAAACTGTGGGGGGCTATACAGAAGTCTTTATAGCCCCCCACCGTTGTTTGGGGGGTGTATATCAAAATTCCCGGAAATCTTCCATTAAACACCCCCGCAGGGGTCTGTTATACGCCCCCCAAATCGCACATTGGTATAACCCCCCCACACCCAAAAAAAAGAAAATCATGGAAAAAAAGATCGCGGAGCCCAAAATCAGGCTCAAATGCGTTCAAGCTTGCTTCGGGAGTTTCCTAAGCCTGAGTTTAAGTGGGATTCAACGCTTAAACATCGCGAAAAAGCAAAAAAAGCAGAAAAACGCATGAAATTTGAGCAAAAATAATTAAAATCAATATAAATTTGCCGCATTCATTTCGCTGCGTACCTATGATACTCAGTAATGTGGGGTAGGCTATCAAAATGTGGGGGGTCTTATCATAATACTTGGAAATATTCTGTTAAGGCACCCCACATTTGCGGGGGGTTGTATCAAAATGCTTTGAACATTTCGATATGACCCCCCGCAACTATACGGGGATCAGCTATGTGGGGGGTTATGCCAACGTTTATGTTGGGGGGTGTCTATCATAATGTTACGGGGGGCTATAACAGAATGTACCCGTCCCAAATAGTTGTGAAAATTTTTTTCCACATTTTTTCGGAACTTTCTCTTTACCTACCCCTGGCTCGGACACCCCACGGGCCGATAAAAAATTTGCCGGCGCCGAATGGAATTTTCGGGAAGTTTTCATGAAATTTTCCTAAACCCGGCTCGCTCCATATACGCTTATAACCAACCAGACTGCCCCTGCGCCTCCGGCGCATTTGCAGTCTGGACTGTTCGCGGCTACGCCGCTCACTATAAATGTCATTTTCACAAAAGTTCAAATTTATTCAGCGTGTTCACGTGAGCTTTCTTTTATCTATTTCTTTTTGCTCCAAAAATTTTGTGCGGTTTTGGCGCAGTAGGGAAAACACGTGAATATTGTTCAAAAGGTCCCAAGTTCAAGTTTTGCTCGTGAACTTCCTCTTTCTTCCCATGTCGCGGACATCCGGACATCCGGACAAAATTCGCTTGCGTTTTATATATAAGAATGATACCAACTTTCCCTATTCCAGACAAAATGTGGGATTTGCAACATCCCGATGTCTCATAGGAACATGTTGCAAATGATTGAACACGCCTACACAGTGGAACATCTGTACAAAGTCAGTTTTCTTACAGTAGAGCCCCACTAAAGTCCTCCCTTTTCAGCGCCAAATCACCGGAACACCATTGTACTCTGAAGACTTTGAGGACACGATGACCTACTTGAGAATCCAACTCGGTAGAATTGGTCATGAATGCTCCTCAAACTGTACCACTTTGACACATCTTGGAGGTTTGAGGCCTATGAGCTCCGATAGTTCTGCAGGTGAATAATTACTTTGACCTTTTCCGGATTGCCGTGGTGTCCATTTTAGGCAAGTGCGTTCCACTGAAATCGCGCAGCGTTTCAAATTTCAGTTTTACATATTCGCTGCGCCGCATGTGATTGAGCGATACGTAGCTCAATGTTTCAGACAAACTCATATTTCATCGCTTTTTTAAAAAAAATTTTTCAAAATATATTTGAACTACCTCCAAAAAACCAGATTAATTGCAGCAGAGCGCTTACTTAAAGGGGGTGGGAACTCTCATTCGTAGGGGAATTTTAAGGGGAAAAAAGGGCGCAGTCTCGTATAGACACGTAGAGAAGACGCGCTTTTCCGGCCGCATAGCGCAGTCGGTAGCGATTTTGGTGATCTGTCAGACCGGCCCCGGGTTCGAACCCACCTGAGGTACTTATATTTGTTTTTTCAGAGAAAATGTTTTTTTGAGTTCCCCCCTCCTTTAAAATGGAAACCTTGTGATTTTTGCAAAAAAAGAATTTTCAGTATTCTTGGAGTTCACTCCAGAGGAAAAAGCAATGCTGGAGAATTTGGACCAGAAGAAAGTGGAATCACAAGCCATGTCTCTTTTACAAAATGTGAGATTATTTTTACAATACAAAACAGCTTGCCGCGCCTCCGGTGCTTCAGCAAGATCGCGGTATTTTTCTGACAATAATAAAGCTGCTGAAGCGTTGAAGGCGTGGCATGCCTTCTACTCAACAAGAAATTTTAAAATCCTTGAAAATTCCAGTTCGGTGGTTGTATATACTGTAATCAGTGGTTTGTCAGTGGAAAAGAAGTCATTGAGCACTTCACTTCTGACTCCCATTTCGCCAATATTCGGAAGAAAGAGCCGGTTAAAAGATCCTATGTGACTTGTATAATGGAATACGTGAGAAGATGTCAGAAGGATCCATGGTCGTGAGTCATGAAAAAAGACATTAATCGAGAAAATGTTTTTCAGTTGCTCCGTAATGTAACCAATAGAAGATGGATGGTGTGCTTGGATGAGGAACTTTTTTGGAACATAAATGAAAAATATGATTTTTTTAAAGCTGATTTTTGTACCTAATGAAGTCGTCGATTCATTGAGATACTACTAAATTACTTTTTGCAGTGCAAGTGGCAAAGAATGATTGATTAGGTGGTAATTATGAAAAAAAAAAGAGAAGTTAGGGAAACAATGAAAAAAAAAAACAAGACTGCTGAAGAGCCAAAGGCGCGTCACCCAGTCTAGTTTGAAAGGTTCATAAAAACATTTGGGTCTGCAAACACTATGACTGTGCTTCCTAGCATCTTTTTATTGAAAATTGAACAAAAATCTTCAAGCTTTCGTATTCGTTTTTGTCGGCTTTCCACACTTGACCCTTGCCTGCTGGCTGACACCTGAGGGTGCCGAGAATGCGTAATCGTCTTTGTTTTATTTGTTCTTATTCTCTCTTTTTGCAGGCATTTTTTTTGAATTCTCAAAGATTCATACATTGCTTGCATCAATTTTTTTGGATTTCCCATCGAAAATATTGTGCTTTTTCGGTTCCGGTGTTTAGTTCTTTTTGCATATCTATATTCTTTTGATATGATAACACAGAGATGTGATCACTATCTTTATTGTTTGACAATAGTTTGGACGTTTTCTGACGATAGCATACATATAGTATTGACCAAAACGAATGAGAGCATCCCCATGATTGGTTAGCATTGAATTAGATAATTTTCTATGTTTATGAACCCTAGAGCAAATTTTTTGAAGTTGAAAAATTTTTTGTACCATTATTTTCAAAGCAAGATACTGCCTTTCAAAGAGAAAACATCCAAGAAGATGTGATTTCTAAGCTCCGCGACGTTCCCCAACTAGCTAATATGGCACGTTGAAACCTGACTTTTTGTAACTGTACGCTAGCTAGAAGTGTAAGTGTGAGCCAATTCAAAGCTTTTTATTTTTTGCAAAAAGTCATAGTTGCAAAAAGTAAGGTTTTGAATGGCACAGTGAATTTTTTTCGTGCGTGTTTTCAAAAGATTTCATTCGTGGGCTCTGTCTTACTGTAGGGTCGCATGCTAACAGCGTGGCAACTCAGCGATACGTAGGCATTTTTCTCATTTTGTTGAAAAATTAAAAATCAGGGCCTAAGCTTTTTTTTTAATCAAATTGAATAGAAATTTTTCTTCGCATCATGTTGAATAAAATATTGACAGAATTTGATCGAAAGCTATTACTGAAAAATGCTCTGGAAACATGGTGCGTGCTCCTTCGGCTTAAGCGCAGCTTACTGTCACAATTTAAAGACGCAATATGAAATTGTAAAGGTCCGTGTGAGATGGAGCGTAGAAACCGAGAGAAAAATTGTACGTACAAAAAATTTACCGTGTGAAATGCCTGGTTGCGAAATGTCGCGAATCCGAAAAGAAAATCTTTGGATGTTTTTACTTCAAATGGCGACATCTGTTTAAGTTCAACTTTCTAAGTGCTTCTGCACTTTCTTAAAAGTACATTTTTTTGTTCTGGCCCCTTATCTCCCTACTGCATGTCATGAAAATTGACTAAAATCAGTTGATTCCAATTGAAAAGTGCAAGACACATATCCCTTTCTACCATAAGGTTCCTCATCTGTCACCCCAAATTGCATAGATTTACACAAATTGTCCCACTAAATTGGCATGACATGACACATAATGATAGTTTCAAAGGATCTTATCTCTCTCTATTAATCTTCATAATTGGTATGCACCTGACTCAGCTATCGCCCATCATTTCAACACAAAATAACGCCGTTCGAAAAAAAAACGTACAAAACGACGCGATTTCTAGTATGTGCAATCGTGACTACTTTTTCTCGTTCAACGGGGGGTGTATTGCGTTTATCGGACGGTGGAAAAAAAAGTTGTCCATAGAGCTCTACTGCTGATAAACACTAAAGTACCATTTGTTCTGACCAGACATTTCTCTACAGCATTCCATGAAAATTGACTAAAATCCGCAAGTTTCAACTGGAAAATGCAAGATGCCTCATCCGTTATCCCAAATTCCATTGATTTACACAGTTTGCCCCACTAAATTGTCGTTACATGACTCATAATGATAGTTTTGAAGGATCTTATCTCCCCATCATGATTCTTCATAATTGGTATGTACCTGTCCAAGTAATCCCTAAAAATCTTAATGAACCTCTCAATGATACATTCAAAACCTATTTTGATTTAATCTCCTTGCCCTCTTTCTCTCTCACCTCATTAATTTTCATCTCCTTTCCCATCTGCCATTTTCTCTCCCCATAAATCCACACATTATGCAACACTCTATGGTAGGGGGCCTCTTCAGATGACCGCACGCTGCTCGACTGCGCGTCATCTGTTCCTCTTCTCTTTACTTGTGTACTTGTTGTTACAATATGCAACATATGTTTGTTCTGTTGCGTTTTTTGTGGGAGAACAACGATTAATGGAATGACCTATGTACCGCTAACTCCTTTTTTCCTCTCATTTTCTTGGTTTTTCATTGCATGATTTTGTTTAGTAATGGGCCATTTTTGTCAAAAGTTATGCCAGACTAATCAATTTCGGTCACTTTTAAAGGATAATTAATTTTTTGTCCACAAAAAGTACAAAAGTATTCGAAAATTTCGTGCGAAAATTTCCTAAGTTTTATTACCGGGTCAAAAAACTTCCGCGCCTTATTCTCATCGATAAATTTTCTATTACGGTTTTATTTATGGAATTTCTGCTCTTCACCTTTTTATGACCTTTATTTTTAGTTTCTGCCAACTTCAGTAAATATGACATCAACGGACCACCTCATTTTCAAGGTTAAGGAAGGGTGAGTTTTACTTTCCTACGTTAAACTTAGGAGAAAATAGTGGAAAAAACGCTTCCGTTGCTGACTATCGATGTGGCGCGTTATCATTTGCCTGATAAGGCTAATAAGAAACTGTAAAAATTACAGATACATCCCCCTGGAAAACCTAGAGTCTTGGTATTCCAATGGACTCATTACCCCACAAGAACGCGTTCAGATCTTCGACGGAAACAGCAAAAGTATTGATTATAAAATTGGTAAGTCATGAACTAAACACTTTAGATCCACAAGTTACATAGTGTTACGACAGCGTTCAAATTCTTACAGTTGCAATCATTTTTACCTGTGTCTTGAGCCTAATGCTCTTGGCGGGGTATCACGCGGGGTATTTAGAGATAACGCGCTCAATCTGCGTATCAGACCTTTTCAAATTTGATTTGCCGCCAAAAGTGCAATTTTGCTGAGTATTGATTGCTCAACCTTGATATGTCCGTTAAAAATCACTGTAAACCCCGATATTTCTCTGAAGTGACCTAGCTGAAAACTTACAACTTCCATCAAAAACTTCTCTATTATTCATAATTCATAAAAACTGTATAATAATATCTGCAATGTCTAGGAAATAACAAAATCTTTCAAAAATTTCAATTTTTGCATCCACTTCTAGTATTTTTGACGAATGAGCCCGTGCAACTGCAAAACCATAATATGAATTTCCAGAAACTCTCATCCATTATTATGGCCCAGAATTTCCATTTCGGCGAATTCCGAGAGATATTCAAGAAGAGGAACGAGTCAATCAACTTTTTGCTGAGACTTCACCACCGTTGTCTGTAGAGATAGAGGAGGAAGACGTTGAACTAGATACAGAATCATCAGAACAAAATGGAAATGCTCCTGATATTCTTGGTCCGAAATCCCCATCAGAATTTTCACAAAAACCTGATGTAGAGGCTAAGGAAATTGAAGATGTGGCAGAATCAGTGCAGCAAACAGAAGATTCTCCTGAACTTCTAACTCCAAAACCACAGAAGACGAATGTAGAGGCTAAAGAAGAGGATGTGCAAGGAGCTCTGAGTCTTCCGAACCCCGAAGAATTTTCCAAAAATCCAGAAGATTCTACGATGAATTTAGACGACTTAGAAGCAGCAAATGAGCAACAATGGCCAGTTGGCAATCAGGAGAATTTTCCAAATTCAGAAGACTTTTCCAAAAATCCAGAAGATTCTTCGATGAAGCCGGACGGAATCCCTGAAACTGTCTACACGGAAGCAACAACTGAACAACAATGGCCACTTGGCGATCAGGAGAATTTTCAACTGGAATATTCTGAGCAATCCGCATGCTACCAACAACAAGAATGTAAGCAATCTCTGAAGGCGCGACCCGGCTCGGTGAGCCCGGATCTTTAATACTAAATCTACTTTTATCAAATTAATGCTCATCTCTTTCTTACAAATGAACTGATTCATGATAGTAAATAGTAGTTTTCGAACGCTTCACCTCTTCTATATACTGAACGGCAAGCACTGTCTGTCTATGTTTGTGTCCAGCACTTATTTGTGTCCAGCACTTATGGACAGCATTTCTGCTCTTTGAGCCGTTTGGTGCTTTTCTTTGTCGGTATGCTAAATCAGAACTGTCCATATCTTAAAAATGGGCTTAGTTAGAAAAAAATGTCAACTGCAAGTTTGCTCCAGATTTAATTTTGAGAAAGTTTGCAGTAGACAGCTTTTTTCTAGCTCCGCCCTCTTTCGAGATAACTGATTCGGGACAGTTCTGATTCAACATACCGCCTTTTCTTTGCATGTGGTCAGGGCTTTCCGAGAGCTTCAATTTTATAACTTTTGAAGCTAGTTACAGTAAGAACTCGCAAGTGCTCTAGAACTTTCTTTCCAGTACATTCTGGCGTTTTCTAGAAGGTGCGAATTCGAAAACATATAATTTTTGGTGGGAATTCGAAAATTTTGAAATATTGGTGGGGATTTGAAAACTTGACGGTTTTTTTCGATTCTTAGGCAACAAAATCATGAATTTCGATAAAAAATTCAATTTTTTTGCTTCAAAAAACCAACAAACCAATTTTCATCACGTCTCAAACTTTTCAGATATTCCCCTACTCAGCGTTCCGTTGGGACCCGAAATCATGATTCCTCGTGAGTTTCTTGTTTGGTGTTTGTAGCCTGTAGTTTCACCCGTCAAAATTTCCAGCAAATGAGCTGAGCAAAGTAGTCCGAAGCATGACGCTCTGGCTTCAAAATTCTGGTAAACAACAAGCAGCTGGAATGGTTTGTACTGAAATTTTTTATTTTTTTTCTGAAAAAGTCATTCCAGCCTGTTAACTGGACCTGCCAGTTTTGTGGAATCCGGCTCATTTCGGAACTCGAAGCGTTCAATCACATCATTTCTGCGGAGCATTTGACAAGGGTAAGATGGCTGAAAGTAGTACAAATACTCATACTTGTGAAATCTGGGCTCGGTCCGCACGCTCAAATTTAAAAAATTTTGAATTTTTTTTTCGAATATTTTACATTTTTCGACTAAAAATTCATCAAAACAGTGGCCCGTTGCAAGTATCACAAATACTAAAAACTACAAAATCCTTTTAGATGAACTTCATCGCACCGGCACGTGACCTCGATTATTGGAAGAATTGGGTGTTGGAGATGAATTCGGAGAGTCCAGTAAGAGTTCAAAGTGGTGGAACGAAGAGCTTCAAGCAAATGGATGTCAGCAGGATTCAGGAGTTTGTTCCACAAAATCAAGCAGTGCAAAGTGAGAATTACACTAGCTTAGCTTACAAGGGAATGTTTTTTTTCACATGGGTTTCGAATTTTCTTTAAAATTGTTGGTGGTCTGAAAGTAGATGCTCATGAGAGTGGATTCTGAAATTTCCAGCTCTCACTGCAGCCTGAGAGCCTGGAAGTCTGGAATTTCCCTTGTGAAATTTCGGTCCATGGCATTTTCGTAACTTTTTCAGCTATTCCTGCAGTTGCCGTGTCAGATCCGATGGCATTCGTACCTGAGGTTTACACAGGTAAGAATTATTTTTGATGTGTTTTACGTTGAATTTCCAGACAATTCACGCATTCCTCTACTCGATCCACGGATTTCTAAGGAGAGCTATCTTTGTAGTAAGTCATCTGCCAAATTAGAAACTGCTTTTTCATAAGCTTTTAGCTTTTTATGAGCTTTTAAGCTTTTTTATGAGCTTGGAAGATTTTTCATGAGCTTTTAAAGGAGGACTGAAGTCAGATTTTTTGCATTGTTTTTATTTATTTTTCCGGTGTATTTGCTTTTTCTATGAATATTTTCCTCTTGGAGCATATGTCAAAAATCGCTCTGAAACGATTTACATAGCCCCCAAGTAACTGGAGTCTCCTCGACTCCGAGAGGAGTACACGGCGCCAATCAATGCGATTTCAAATATTTTATTGTATTTTCGCTCGTTTTTCAACTTTTTTCAGTATTTTATCTATTATTCCTTCTGTTTTTTTTATGTTTGAAATGGAAATAACATATAAATTCTTTGGAAAGTTGAAAAACGAGCAAAAATACACTAAAATATTTGAAAT
>GL379976.1:174081-192369 GCA_000143925.2 Caenorhabditis brenneri
AAATGTGACTTCAGTCCTCCTTTAATTTATTGGTATATTCCCAGGAAGTGAGTTCAACCGGATACTTGACGAGTGCGAAAAACTGTCAAACCGCCAAAACAACTATCGACTAACCGAGACTGAGGTTAGTCAATTCCCGTTTTCTGGCTTTCCGCCAAGACCATACATTTTCCAGAAAAATCTATCCGTCTATTGTTCTTTCTGCCCTAACCCTCGTCGTCTGAGCAACAAATGCATCATTTACAAGCATATTGTATCTCAGGAACATAGAGAAAAAGTAAGAATCACCTATCATAACGCTCACAAATAAAACATTTTGCAGATACAATTCCGAGGAACCTGGTCGGATCTGAAATTTTGGACGGAATTTGTGAATGAGTTTTACAGGAAAGCTGGAAATTGTGAGTTTTTTTTGAGTTTCGGTTTTTTAAAGTTTGGTTTTTTTCAGACAACATTTACAATAGTCTGGAATTGAGACCGAGAAGTGAGTTTTCAGATAAAAAATTCCAAAAATAAAAAATTAATTTGAGATATTCCACGAATTCCACTTCTGGATACTCCGGCACAGGAAAAACGTATGGCCTGTAAGCTCAAAGAAACAAAAATACTGAAAAACTTTTAATTTTTTTAAGTAACAGAATGCAAACAGCGACACTCAAACCTGAACAGTTGGGTAAAAGCGATGAAGAAATGCGGGACGCCCCTACCGGAATCGAATCCAAAACTGCATTGTGTCTGTTATCACTGCCCGGAAACGCCGGAATTCAGCACTGTTTGGGAGGTGTTGCTGCATGTTTTTGATGGGAAACATTTTGAAAAAGTTCGTGTATTTTTATGCATTCCAAGAAACACAACTAGAAAAAATTCAACTCTAATTAATTTCCCGGCTTATCCGGTACCCAACATCCAAAACCATGACCCGAAAAAATATCCGGGATTGAGAAATCAGACAGGGGACTCTAATCATACTCGAGAAAGCCAGTAGGCCCGGATTTTTGTCGGAAAACTAGAAAATCCATACTTGTGAAGGGCCGGGCCGAGACACGAATTTCACCGGCCCGGCTGGCCCGGTCGGCCCGGAAAATTAGCGCGAGTTTTGAAAAATCGAAAAAATATACCCTAATTTTGTGCTCCGGGGGTATATTGAGCATAAAAACAGTAGTTTCAGGTTTTTTGAAGGGTTTTATTATGATGTTCTCTGTAAAAGTCAGCTCTAGACGACGATCTGGCAGCTCATGGTCAGTCACGGTATCCTACCACGAAAACTACCGTATAAATCTGATGTTCACCGTAAGATTTATCGAATTTCATCAGTTTCCATCGATTTTCAACAAATATTTATTGTTTTTTTGATAAAGAAGCTGAAAAATCGCTGAAAGTTGATGGAAATTGACGAAATTCGATAAATCTTACGGTAGAAATTAAGTTTATCCTGTAGTTTTCGTGCTGAGACAACGCGGCTGTCAAGTTATCGGAATTCGGCACCAGTTGACTTTCACAGAGAGAATTTTCATTCAAAACATGTTGAAATTCTGAAAAAAATCGAAAAATTTCAAAAAAAATTTCAAAATTTTTTGAATCCGGGCCGGGCCGAAATTTCACAAGTATGTGAAAATCGAAATGGTATGGAAAATGTTGTGCTACAGGGTTGTAATAGGGCAGTGAGCTGCATCAATTTTGGGTTTTCGGAGCATTTTTAGAAAAAAACAGTGTAAAATGTTTTGAATCAGAACATCCAGGTCGGGCCGAGATTTCAAGAGTATGAAAATAATATCCTTGAACAGATTTTTTAGATCCCGGATATATTTTTTCAGTATTATTTCGAGCCCCGGGTGTTTCTCGAAATCTCAAAAGAGTCATATGTCCGAGTCATGGATCCCGTAACCGGGTATTATTTATAAGTCTCGGGATTTGCCTTTTGGACCCGGAAAAATCAAATCTCCCTGGATTTCTTTCCGGGCAAGAAGCGAAAACTCTCTAAATTTCCAAAACTTCAGATTGGTCATTCCGTCGAAAAAGATGATTTCACCTACTTTGACAATCTCATCAAACGACTGGAATTCCCTACTGTACCAGTTGCTACAGTATTCCCCAGAATGGCTACAGTAACCTTGGAGCCAGAACCAATCGAAAAAGATACAGTTGACCCAGTGCTTGAAGATGTTCATCTCGAGACTACAGTAGTCCAGTCTACAGTACCTCTGGGGCCAGGTACTACAAAGAAATCTACAGTAACCGAGGAAGAGGAGCCGGAGCATACAGAAACTACAGTAGCCCTATTTGAACCTACCGTAACCCAAGAGCCTACAGTAACCTCAGACACTCTGGATGGAAAGCTCCACCCCGAGACTACAGTTCTTCCAGTGGCTACCGTTGTTTCCGAGGAACATGTTGAAACAGAAGATGAGGTAGGAAGTGAAGACGTCGAGCAGAAGTCTGAGCAATCGAAGAACAAGAAACGGAGAAAGAGGGGTACTAATAAAAAGTGAGTTTGATTTTTTTTTTTGAAAATTTCATAAATAAAATTTTTCAGATGCTGTATTCAATAACGGAATGAAAAGCTCTACCTTTGAAGGTTTCCGGTTTTTTCCATTTTTGGAGTTTGACGTGTCTTGAATAAATTATTTTTGTCTGAAAAAAATCGTTCATAGGTCACCATTTGAAACCGGACAACTTGGGTCCAAAAGGGAGTTTTCTCGCTAATTTCAGAAATGATATTAATCAATTTTGGGGCTCACGTCTCAAGACCCATTTCAGATGCCTAAAGTTCAGTACAAGAAAAGTTTGGGAAAAAAACTTGGTTAAAAATTGAAAAAAATTTTCAGAGCGAATCGAAAATTGAAAAATTTGACAAAAATCTAAAATTTTCAGCATGAAAGAGCAGAGATAGAAAGTTGGTTCGAACTGTAAAAATGATTCTAAAAGTGTCCTCTATTGATTTCTGAAAACCAGACATCGATAGCTTTTCGGGGAAAAAATTTAGTTTTTCGACTGAAAGTGGGCGTGGTTTGCTGAAAGAGGGGCGGTGCCACAAACGAAAAGCGTCATTGTGTTCAGAGGTTTTATATACCTACACTGGGAAGTACCAAGGGTTCCGAGCAATTTTGCCTAATGGTATAACGCGCAGTGCTAAATTCTCTTAGGGAACGTCTTGACCCCTTTCAATTGCTCAGTCTTAGACACATGTGACCTCTTATTATGCAGGGATTAATAACCCTACAGTTGTACTCTAGAGGGTTAGACAGTAGAAGAAAAAGGTTCGTCTGCGTCTCTCTCCTTTTGTGAGCCTGCCACTTTGTTTTTTGGCTATTTATGAACGAAACTGTTTACTTCTTTGTTTAAGAACTGATAATTGACATTTGACCAATATTGATTCATTGAAAAGTGATAATGAAACACTCTCTCATATAGAAGTTTAATTTCCTGTCACAACTTTGAAAACTAACAATTGATTCATTTCTACAAACATGGAGAATGCAATTTTCATGTATAAAGATGGGTGAGTTTTAACAAGAAGATATTTTGAAAAAGTGGTTGGGAATCGGCTGAAATTTCGCTCAAATATTATTTTGATGTGCCTGAGAAGCGAGAAAAAATTTCCTTTTTTTCCTTTTTTCGCTGGAAATTCTCAGACAAAACTTTTCAATTTGGTGATTTTTCGAAAAATGTTCAGATTTATCAAGAAAAAAAATCTGACTTTTGAAAATATCTATCTTAAAAAATAGTTTTTGAGGACGAAACAATTGGCATGCATCCCATTTTAGCACCTCTGAAGATGTCCTGAAACTTTCAGGAAGTCCTGGTTCGTAAATTTTGAGTTTCGAATCACGTCACAGAGGTGGGTCCTTGTGAGCAAAACTTTTTGGAATGCGTTTTCAAAATGTTTTCAAAATTTTTTTTTCCAAAACGCATTCAAAAGGTATAATAAAGTCAGAAATAGTCACTCCCGAATTTTGAGCATCTAATAAGCTCGATAAGGCCATAATTTTTTCCTGCGTAACTCCCAGAGAGGATATAGCCCACAAAAATTGAGAAAATCCCAACCACCTATTGATAGTACTTCTCATGTTGAAGCACGCACTAAACATTAAAAAAAAGTTCAGGTACATCTTACTAGAAGATCTCCAGAGCCAATTCTCAAGCGGTCTGATTTCTGCAGATGAAAATGTACAGATTTTCAGACGCGGAAGCAGACTTGGTGACTGTTTGAGAGTAGGTGGGTGTTATGAACTACAACAACAAACACCACAAATTGTGAATTTTCAGATGATGTTATTGAGAAGTATTGTGAGTCAACCCAATCTAAGCCTCCTCCGGACACTATGAAACCCCAGTCATCACCATTTTTATCAAATTCTTTGTACACATCAAGCAGAGCTTTCAAAAATAGAAATGTTCGAATTGAGTCATCAACTAGCACTGCTCCAGAAGCTCAGAAGCCCAAAGAGAAATCAAAAGTGAATAGCATGCTACTGCTGAAGTTGATGAATCAGAAGAGGTTGAAGGGATATCCATTGTTCAATCTTAGTCAGGAGCCAGATGGGGAGATGATAACAGGTTAGAGATTTTACGAACAGTACAGTCCAGAGATAGCTGATTTTGGCTGACTTTGAGCACGCGCCGCACAGTCAAAACTTTTTTTTCGCGGTTTTGGAAACTTTCGGGTGTATTTTACTTATCTTGAATTTTGATTTTGTAGCTGATAACTTTTTGTACAGTATTTTCCCGGCAGATAGAGCACCGATTTCCAAGGCCCGGCCCGGCCCGGAAAATCACCGCGAATTTTGAAAAATCGAAAAAAAAATTCCAAATTTTGTGCTTCAGGGTTGTATTGACCGTGAAAACAGTTGTTTGAGTTTTTGGAACATGAAACACTTTTGATGAATTTTCGGTGAAAAAATGAAAATTTTTCTGAAAATTTTCAAATTTTTTCGAAAAAAAAATTCAACATTTTTTGAATACGGGCCGGGCCTCCGGGCGTTGCCGGGCCGGGCCGAGATTTCACAAGTATGAGCACAGGTGATGGAAAATTGAACTGTTATGTGTGCAAGTCTGTCGAATATTTCATTTTTTACAGGCCAAAATGTACTAGATGAGCTTGGAAAATTGGAAACTTCACTCAACGAGAATCTGAATCCGAACACCCGAACAGAGTACTTCCAAGCTGTAGAGAAAATTCATGGGAGAGTGGTAAGGAGCTTTTCATCCATAAATCTAGCTGAACTTTTCTTCTAGACCTGCTCCTCTTGCAACTTTGAAAAGAAGTCCATTGAAGATGCACTTTTTCACCTATTCAGTGAGGAGCACAAAAGGAAACTCTCCGAATCCAGTGTCTCCAAAAATTCTTTCCAATTCTGGATTGATCATGTTGAAGAATGCAAGAAATTAGACAAGGAAGAACCAAGAAAGATCAGTAGGCGGGTTTCTCCACCTGAGTCAGAACCGGAGCCAGAAGAAGAAGAACCAAATAGAGAAAAGAAAGTGTTTACAGGTAACAACGGACGATTTTCAACTACTGAATACTCCCAGTTACAGAATACGAGAACCCTCACTGGAGAACGAATCGTTATCTGTTTCCAGGCCAAGTGAACCCGAAGAAATATTCCGAATTAAGAAGAGACCCTCATTTGGATTATGGAGGTCTGTTAGATTCCTAACATCTAGAAGAATCGATTTTCAGAACTACGGTTACCATTGCTTCACTCGAATACATATGATGAGCCATTGGAATTGAATGACTCTGATATCGATTTATTAGCGGAGCTTTTCTCCAAATTAAAACCGAGTTATTTTCATATCAGTGGCTCTTGGCTCGGGAGATATATGCATGGAAAGATCCAACCGGTTAGTTTTATAAAATTCTTTTTTAAATACGGACTATCAGTTAATAAAGGTAGATAATCAAATGCTATCAAATCTTAAAAAACTACGAATACTACAAACTACAAAAACTACAATTCCCTAATTTTCCAGAGATACTGCGAGACTTGCGAATGCTTCATTACAAAATCGTATTGGAAGATCACTAAACATGTACTGTCAAAAAAGCATCTGATGTCCCTGGAAAGTGTTTCTTCGAAAGACTACAATTGGTGGTTGTATGCAATGAGAGCCTCGGTGCCAAAGGGAAGAACCAACTACACCGTAACGTTGAATTATATAAGTAAGTGTAAAGTTATCACTGGAAACTTTTCGAACAAATAGCCTTGTAGGTCCCAACAAACTTGACGCCTTCAATCGGCCTGAAAGTAAGCCCATACCAGCAAAAAACTGTTTTCATAGATTCTTTTTTTTTAGATGTCGCCAGAAAAGTCCCACTTCTAGATGTCCCACGATCCCAAAACGGACATATTTCGAGTTGGTTTTTTCAGACATTGTGTTTTCTGTAATAGGGTTACACAAAAAGCTCTAAAAGCTCTAAAAGCTCGGAAAGTTAAAAACGTCCGAAAAATTCGAAAAGCCCATTTTTTAAAAGCTTTTCCAAACTTCCAAAAGCTTATTCTGAAATTTCAATAAAATTTTCTCGCGGAACCCGATTCTGCATCTGAAACTTTTCAGAACGACAATACATTCGTCGCCATGAGGCAATACGTGTCCGCCTCTCAACCGCCAAACTCAATAGAAAAAAGATAATCCGAGAAGTCAATTATTTCTGCTATCACTGCCCGGGAAAACCGAAATTGAGCACAATGTGGGAGGTGATTGAGCATGTGTTCAACGATGAGCATTGTGTCAATGTGAGAATTAAGGAAAAGTTTTGTGAAACTAAAAAAATGTGAATGTTTAGATCGCGTACCTAGCCTACCCGAATGACTTCGTTTACTATGAGAATCTAATCGACGAGTACACACTGCCGACGTCAAAACAGAAAGAGCAAGCTTCAAAAGTTTACAATATTTATTATGCGTGAATATGCTTTAAAAAAATTTTATGAATGATTTTTCGTTGGTAATTTCTATTCTATGTAGAATTGATTACTTACTTTTGAGATTATTATGTTTGGGACCCCAATAGTACAAGAACAAAAAATGATAAAGATTACTGTAGGATTACGGTTGCTTCAGTACGCCGAGAACTCCACTGGCAAGTGCTCTAGAAGTTACCTTCCAGATCACTGTGACGTTTTTCAGAGGAATCTGTTCTTATGCGATAAATTCGGCGGAAGTTCAAAAATGAAGAATTTTAGCGGGAATTCAAAAATGCTGAGCTCTTGGCGATAATTCAAAAAATCACAATTTTTGCGGAAACTCTAGAAGTAAAATTTTTTGCCAAGACTTCAAAATCCCTGTATTTTCTCATTTATTCCAAAATCCCAGTCTCCCTCGGTATATTTCCTTCCAGTTTCCAAACCCAAAGTATTCCGGATCGTCTCCCCTTTTGCACTCTTCTAAGCCTTTCTTCTCTTGAAAGTTCAAAGGGACACGGGAGAGACAAAGAAACGAGTTTTGAACAGGTTCTAGCCCCGCTTTCTAAAGGGCAACATTTTGTAGACGATACTCCTCTGATGATCGTAGACACTTCTCGGGAATCTCGACGCTTTTGGACGGATATGCCGTTGGGAGAAGAACAAGAAGCAGAAGTGATAATGGCTAAATCGGCAGATAATTGAGAGATGATTACGATTTTTGAATTGTTTTGGGCAAAGGACAGAAAATGAGAAATCTTGGAAATTCGAAAAACTGACGTGAAGCAAGTCGCCGAGTCGGAGAACATTGACATTTTCTTCAAATCAAAGCTACATTTTTACCGATTTGGTGTGCTATACACGTGATATTGCCCGCTGAGTAAAATATGCCTAAAAATTTAATAGTTACAATTGTACTAGAAATCTGGTCTATTTGGACCTTTTCCTTTCACAGAACGTTATCTTTTGTTGTAAATTATGACACACAAAAGTTTTCAATTACAAAGATGTAGATCTGGAGTTGATAAAAGCGAAAAACGTTGAATTTCGAGCCAGGCCAGATATCGGCTCGGCTCGCGCCGGCCTGCTTTATTGAACACAGTAGACACGTTGAATATTTTTGTACGTGTTTTCAAAAAGTTTTGCTCTGTCTTACTGTAGGGTCGCATTCCAGCGCAGCGACTCAGCGATACGGAGACATTTGCCTCATTTTGAAAAAAAATAGGGTCTGAACTATATTTGAATTAAATTAAAAATAAATTTTTCTTCGCGTCATGTTGAATGCAATATTACTGAAAAAAGCTCTGGCAACATGGTACGCGCTTCTTTGGTTTACTGTCAAATTTAGAAGATTCAATATGAAGTTTTTAATTACAACAAAATAGTCCGTTTGGAATGGAGCGAGCAGCCAAATTGTTCGTTCAAAAAATTTACCTTGTGTAGATTTTGAAGTTTTCCTGTTATTTTCCAAATTTTTACATGATTCTGTCGTTTCATTTGTTGATTTTTTGCAATACCTTCATTTTTTCCCCGTCGCAAATGTACAAAAACCCGTGCAATGGTGTTAGTTGATAAAGTATTCCATTTATTTCTCTCGGCTCTGAAGTTATGGTTGTTCAAAGTTCGAATATTTCAGTCGAAATTGGGTAGATATCCCAAAATCACGACCACAATACAACTAAAACATTTAAGAAAATTATAGACTTGAAGTTCTCAATGACTTCTGTGCAACTACCCATTCGACCCCTTACCTCCCCAAAATTCATTTAATTTCGTTCTTGTTCAAATGATCTTTATCACCTCGTCATCAATTCTTCTCGACCAACCACAAAAATCCGCTTATCTCTTCTTCTCCTGGGTGGTCTTCTCAATCCCGAATCCCGATATCTCCGAACACCTGTCCCCGAAGCGACAAAAAAACCGGGTTAATCCTGACTTTTTGCGGTGTAAACCCCGAAAAAACCCGTAAAAAGTCAAGATCTTTTCGTGGGGGCTAATTGATAAAGTTGGCATTCTGCTACCTGAATCCGGATCCCTCATCCACCTTATTCTATTTTTTTCTGCGCAAAAATCATGATCATTACGTACAAGGCTAGACATCCCGTCTTAGAGATCACTTAGGGATATAACTGGTTCTGTGTATGCGTCTCCATTGATCTTGTGCTATTTCGATTAGCACGTTTTGGATAGTAAAGTGAGTGTGAAAAAAAATAACAAATGATACACTTTCACTGAATGAAGTTTTGATAGTAGTAGTGAAACTGTTTGGTGATTAATGATTAGGGGGGTCTCGTGAGGGATCTGTAATTGGAGGAACTTCTGATTTATGATAATTGGAAACAGGTCTTGTGAAGTGTCTTGGGGGTCACGGGAAATGATAAGATAGTATGTCTGGAGGAGTTTCGGGTGCAGGTTACACCCCGGTGTTTTGATTTTATGATTTTTTTTTCGTTGAAAACTGGATGAGGGAAAATTTTACAACAAGGGATCCCCATGATCCAGAATTTGCTGTATTTTGCCTGAACGTTTTCATTGAACTGGGTAGTTACCTCGAAAATTTTCAGGATATAGTGGCAACGTTCAGCCGACTTATGGCGTTTTTGTATTTTAGTTTTCTGTGGGTTCACTACATCTCGCTGGAAAAATGTTGTTTTTTCTGAAAATTTTACACCCAACCGGGTATCAGATTTTTGGAATTTCGCCTTGATTAAAAAAATATTTTTTGAAGTTTTTGAGATTTTTGACTTTTTTACGAGGTTTCGAGATTTCAGAAGTTATTTGGATATTTTTATTTTTTTTAGATTTTGAGATTTTTTAATACTTTTTTGGGTGCTACCCAGCATTAGAACCGGCCGCATTAGAACTGTCCCGTATTAGAACTTTCCGGATCAGAACCGGGCCATATTCAAGCCCCCAGTTGCGACTCGAGGCTGAATTTTCGTACAGAATATGCCATTTTGGCCTCAAAATTTCTTCAATTTGTCGAGTTTCCAGATACTACGGAAGTACCCGGTTCTAATCCGGCCAGTTCTAATGCGGGTCAGTTCTGATGCGGCCAGTTCTAATGTGAGGTAGCACCCTTTTCTGAGACTTTTTGAAATTTTTTTTTCTGATATTTTGAGAGATTCTTGAATTTAAAAGCACCCTTTTTTGAGAATTTTTAATTTTTTTTTTTGATATTTTCAGAGATTTTTTATTTTAAAAAGCTTTTTTAAAAAATATTTCTGAGGTTTCTGAGTTTTTATGAGATTTTTTGACATTTCTGAAATGTTTGGAGTTTTTTCCAAGGGTTTTTTGAGTGGTTTTTTTGAATTTCTGAGGTTTTTTTTTACTTATTAGAGTTTTTTTTTCAAGTCCAGCTGATTTTTACTCTGAGTAGCCATTACTCGGCTGGAAGTTTTTAGCTGATTCTAAGATTTCTGAAGGAATTTATTCAGATTGATATGAACCTCTGTTGAAAATTTCAGCCAATCCAGGATCTAGGGGTCAAACTCACAAGGATCTTAATTTTAGAGGATAATTGAAGTCCACATATCTTCAACTTTTCCGGAACTTATGTACAACACCAGGGATCCTGAAAGAATATACTATATCGTATTTTAGGCCCGAGTATTTTCTAGAGTTTTCTGTCCTGTGTTATGAGTCCCGAAAATGCTCCCGGGATTCCGACTCATGTAATTGAGTCCCGGAAAATTTGGAACTAACCGGAAAACTGATTAAAGTTTTCAAAAGCAATTTATTTGTGATTTCCCCTAATGGCAGTTCCAAAGTCCCCATTTCTGCCAAAAAATATATATTCCAATATGAATTCATTTCAATTCAATGACGTTTGCTGGCACGAGATTCATATTTATTCTTGTTTTTCTGTTTTTGTTCCGCGACCACTAAATAGTTTCAATCTGTTTCATCCAAAGTTTCATTCCCTAAAATCTTAATCCCAAACCCCCTAGACCCACAAATCCCCTTCAGATCCCGAGCACATTCCATTGTCTTCTTTATCTTCTTTTGGTTTTTTTTTTTTAGTTTTTTTGTTATTATATATTTTTAAACTCCCTCCGAACCACATGACAAAACATCCCCCGGATCTTAAGATTCTTCGTTTTTAAACTATATGATTTTCCAGGTATCCGAAACTAAAAACCTATTCAAAAAAAGATGACGGATAGGATGGGATGGGAGATATCATGAATCGAAAGACGCCATGCGTCAAAAACTTTTTTTTTTCCAGAAAAAAGAAGAGGAATGGCGCCATCTGTCGTTGGATCACCGATTGCATAACATTTGATTGCGGCAGCGGAAAAAAGCAGATTTTCTGGAAAAAAGTGGTCAGATGGGAAAATGTATAGGCGATGTGCGTCTGGAGAACATTTTCTGTGAAAAATTATTGGATAGATATATGATCACGAAGAATTGACAAGGAGTGTGATCATTGGGAAGCTAGGAAATAGGAATAGAGACAGGAGAACAGAGATTCGGAATTTGGAGCTTGAGTTCGACTCTGTTCCAGTTTAGGTGTCTATCCAATAGGCTACGGTGATTTTTTTTTGAACGAACAATTTTTTTCACGGCTTCTACGCTCCATCTCACAAGGACTATTTTGTAGTGGTTACAAAATTATGTGTCATTAAAATCCGATAGTAAGCCGAAGGAGCGCGCACCATTTTTTCGGAGCACTTTTCAGTAATAACTTTCGATCAAATTCTATCAATATGGTATTCAACATGATGCCTCAACAAAATGAAGCAATTGCCTACGTATCGCTGAGTCGCGACGTTCCGAAAGCTTTTTGAAATGCGACCCTACAGTAAAACAGAGCCCGCGAAAAAAACTTTTTGAAAGCACGTACAAAAACATCCACCGTGTAAGAGTCCCAAAAAGCAAATAGCAAATAAATGCGGAAATATATTTTTTGTTTAAATATGATGCAGTCAATTTGCTATAGCACAAAATGGACTGCTCGATTATTTATTGGGAAAAAAAGAATGAATTGAATACATGGTTTCAAAATTAAACACTTGGAGAGATTGAGACAGGTGGAAGAGTATAATCCTCAGTGAATTCAACTGGTGGAAGAGTTGGAAATGTGACTTCCGGACTTGTTCCGATTGTAACTGGTGGGAGACTTGGATGTGTGAAAGCACCTGAAACGCAGCTCTGAAGCTCAGCGAGGGCATCCCGGATTTCATGGAGGATGGCCGAAATTCCGCTGAGATCCTGAAAATTCAGAGAATGAATGAATGAACTGAACTGGGGACTCACTGCTGATCCAGATCCACCACCTCCAATTGGAAGAGCAGCAGTCATTCCGATGACAACGAGAAGAGCGAAAACGACTTTGTATGAGAGCATTCTGAAATTATATGAGTTTAGCGTATGGAGAGGAATCGGATGAGGTGAGAAACTGATGATGGTGTTCAATGACAGGCTCTTTTATATTGATTTTTTACAGAACAACTAGCTCCAGACAAAAATATTTTGATGGTGATCTTTTTGTGAAATTTTCATATCCATGCTCATCCACATCATGGAAATACAATAACAGGATACTCAACAAACATGTTACTATTACTTCCTGACCCATTCGATGTTTTGATTGTGCTCCATTTTATAAAATTTGCAATATACATGCTACGCCATGAATTTCTTTTCAGGAAGTTTTCCATGATTTTGGAATGTTCAGTCGCTTATTACAAAATATCCATGCCTATTCACATCGGGTCATGAACATAGATTACAAAAACATCTAGGAGACTCAGCGAACATGTTACTTTTTTACTTCCTTGATATGTAATTTTAAGAAAAATTACAGGAAAACATGGTGGTGTCAGTAGCGGGCCTAGAAAATTTCTGTTTCTGACCGGCCCGGCCCATATAGTAACTACACATTTCCAATGGTTCTTGTCGAAATTGCACATTAAGGAAGTAATAGTAACATGTTTATTGAGTCTCTAAATTGTATTTCTGTGAAGCGAATAAACATGAATATAAAAATTCCATAAAAGAATAACCGACAAAATATTTTTGTCTGGGATCTGTTATTCTGTAACAACTCCGTATAAAAGAGACTGTCAGTGAGCACCATAATCAGTTTTTCATCTTATCCATTTTCTCTCTAACTAACCTGAAATTTTTCAGAATGCTCTCATACAAATCTCTTTTTGCTCTTCTCGCTGTCATCGGAATGCCCTTTGCTCTTCCAATTGGAGGTGATACTGGATCAGGATCGCATGCGCCGACTGTTCGTGAACTTGCTCAATCAATCAACCAAACTCACATATTTCCTAATATATGTGGACTGCCAAATACTCCTCCACCAATTTTTGAACATCTTGTAAACCTCAGTTAATTTCATTAATTCTTGATTTGAATTTACAGTTTTGCGATGAACTCCTCTTCCATGCTCTCCGGGAGGCCTTTGATGAAAACTATGTTCCACGGGCGTCCAGTGTGCGAACTCTTCCACCACTTCCAGTCACTCTTCCACCTATCCCAATCCTTCCAAGTGTCTAATTTTGAAACCGTCTATTCAATTCATTTTTCACTGCAATAAACGATCGAACATTCCTTTTTTTGTTTGTTGAACTGACATCATCATGTGTAACCAGATGATTTCAAAAGCTTAGATTTTTTTTATTTAGGTCCATTCGATTTTTTCTCAAGTAAAAATGCTTTATAATCTTAAATAAATATTTCTCATCAATAACTCAATTTTTTCTCAATCCGGGCCTTGAAGATTTTCCCATTCTCTCCGGGTCTGGAAATCTACAACTTTGCGGAAATGGAACTTCTGGTTTCGTATGAAAAAATGGAATGTTCGATTATTTATTAAACACAAGAAGAATAAATTGAATACAAATTTTCAAAATTAGACGCTTGGAACGGCTGGGACATCAACTGGTGGAAGAGTGACTGGAAGGGTGACTGGAAGTGGTGGAAGAGTTGGCAAAGTGACATCCGGAACTACTGGGACTGAAACTCCTGGAAGACTTGGCACAGTTGGAGCTCCTGGAACAGACTTCTGAAGCTCAGAAATAGCACCTTGGATTTCATGGAGGATGGCGAGAAATTCGCTGAGATCCTGGAAATTCAATTTGATAATCAATGAAACTAACTAAGGCTTACTGGTAATCCAGATCCACCGCCTCCAATCGGAAGAGCAGTTGCCATTCCGATGACAACGAGAAGAGCAAAAAGAGATTTGTATGAGAGCATTCTGAAATTTATTTGTCAGTTTGTTGAATATTTTTATGATAGAAGTGAAGAAAAAGTGATGATTTTCAGCAATTTTGGAAAGTGTTTTATACATTTCTGATTCATGTTCCTGAATGACTGTTACTTCCTTTTTCTAGTTTTCATTCCAGACACAAATATTTTTTTCATGTGAAATTTGCATATATACACCATTTTTCAGGAAGTTGTCATAATTCTTCAATTTTCTGCTGACCATACCATGCTCATTTCTAGTGTTCATGAAAATACAAAAATAGAGACTCGAAAAACATGTCGCAATCACTTCCTGAAACACTCCATATGCAAATTTTAAGTGACAAAAAATGTTTTTGTCTGGATAAGAACTAGAAAAAGGAAGTAAAAATCAATAAGGGACAGAAATCAGGGTTCTTCAAAAAAGTATAAAACACCTTTCGAATTTTTTGAAAATCATCACCTCTTTTCATTTCTTTCTTCTGATTTTTTCCCGGTACACCGGGTATTGTATGTTCAGAGCAGCATATCTCAGTTGTCTTCGATTTCATCGAAAAATAGTCAATTAATAAAATGTTTGAAATGGTTAGCTGAACATTTTTTCAGTTGACTACTTTTTGCTAGCTCTAAAAGCAACTGAGATATGCTGAATATAGTACTGAAAGCGTCAAAATACAGAATTACGGTGAAAAATTTCCAGAATGCTCTCATCCATGTCTCTTTTTGCTCTTCTCCTTGTCATTGGAATGGGCACTGCTCTTCCAATTGGAGGTGGTGAATCTGGATTACCAGTAAGCCTCAGTTAATTTCATAAATTCCTAATTTGAATTTCCAGGATCTCAGTGAAATCATGGACATCATCCATGAAATCCAGGCTGCTCTTGCTGAACTTCAAAACTCTGTTCCAGGGGCTCCCACTGTGCCAAGTCTTCCAGGAGTTTCAGCCCCAGGAATTCCGGATGTCACTTTGCCAACTCTTCCATCACTTCCAATCACTTTTCCACCTCTCCCAGCCATCCCAAGTGTCTAATTTTGAAACCGTGTATTATAACCGGATTCAGAAAATTTTGAATTTTTGACGAGAAATCAGCAAATTAAAACATTTTTGAGTTTTTTTTTCACTGGAATTTCATCAAAACCATGTAAAACCCTCAAAATAATAGAAATACTCCTTTGAAAGCTGTCAATTTACCAAATGAAAAATGGAATGTTCGATTATTTATTGAAATGAAAAATAAATGGTTTCAAAATTATCCACTTGGGATAGATGGCACTTCAACTGGTGGAAGTGTAGGTAGAAGAGAGGGGATTGGTGGTAATCCTGGGACAACTTCATAACCATAAAGAAACACAATGTTAGCTGTGTCATTGACACTTTGTAGAGGTTCGGAAAGTCCAGGAATAGTTGGCCCTGATCCAGAGCCGCCTCCAATCGGGAGAGCAGTGACCATTCCGATGACAACGAGAAGAGCAAAAAGAGACTTGTATAAGAGCATTCTGAAATAATTTGAGTTTAGTGTATAGAGAGGAAATGGATGAGGTGAGGATATGACAGTGTTCACCGACAGGCTCTTTTTATGGTTTTTACAGAATAACAGCTTCCAGACAAAAATATTTTTGACTGTGCTCCTTTTGTACAATTTTCATAGTCATGCTCATTCGCTTTATGAAAATACAATAACAAGATAATCAATAAACATGTTATTATTACTTCCTGAAACATTCGATATTTTGACTGTGCTCTTTTTTATGAAATCTGCAATATTCATGTTATGCCATGGAGTTTTATCAGGAAATTTTCATAACCATCACTCACACACTTCCTGCCGTGAACTACATCAGAAAGTGCGCCCTATCGGACGATTGTCGGAAAAATTATTTTTTAATTGATGTCGCTAAAAATATGCGATTTATAGGCAGGCGTGTGTTCCCGCCACGTGAAAATACTTGACGCCACGTAAAGTTCAAACGACCGCCAACACGCAAACGTTGAATACTCAGGCAACGGCAATTAAAACAGCGAAACTGATCAATAGGGCGCCCTTCCTGCTGTAGCTGGCGGCAGGCAGTGCTCACATCGAGTCATGAAAACACAAAAATAAAAATTGCATATCGAGTGTTTCAGAAAGTAATAATAACATGGTTATTGTGTATCTCGTTATTGTATTTCCTTTATGCGAATAAGCATGAAAATGAAAACTTTACAAAAGGAGCACAGTCAAAAATATTTTTGTCTGGAAGCTGTTATTCTGAAAAAAAAACCCGTATAAAAGGGTCTGTCAGCGAACACAATCATCAGCTCCTCATCTCTTATCCAATTCCTCTCTGAACACTAAATTCAAAATATTTCAGAATGCTCTCATACAAGTTTCTTTTGGCTCTTCTCGTTGTCATCGAAATGGTCACTGCTCTTCCAATTGTCGATGATGGACCTGGATTACCAGTGCGTCCCCGGTTAAGTTCATCTAGTCACTATTCCAATTTCCAGAATCCCGGAACCTTGGTCAGTCTCCAGCAACTCCAGGATGCTTTTGATGGTCTTTTGAAAGCACCCATCCTGCAACGTCTTCCAAGAGTTCAAGTCACTCTTCCACCTGTCCCAACCCCTCCAAGTTTTCCATTTTGAAACCATGTATTCAATTTTTTCTTCTTTTTTTTCAATAAATAATCGAACATCCCATTTTTTGTTATAGTCCATCAAACGTAACCAGAAATTTCCATTTCTGCATTGTTGTCAAATTCCAGGCCGAGGGAAAGTTTTCAAGGCCTGGCCCGGCCCGCATGGCCCGCTCAGTTTGAAAAAAAATTTTTCACAGAGAAAATTTTCGAAAATTTTTCGCTAAACTAGGAAAAAAAGCACAAAATTAGCAGAATTTATCGTTGCTGGGCAGATTATTTTCAAACCAAATTTTTCAAAAAAAAAAAAAATTTCGAATCCCTCTTACCCAACTGGTTCCATTCCTCAAATATTCATTGCAATATCCATTTGCAAAAAAAAGAAACAACAATTTAATCATGGAAAGTGTTCAAATATTTGTCTCTCCAATTCCTGTTAAGTTCCACCAATCCGCACATATAAATAAATAAATGCGAGACCGCCTGGTTAGATTCCTACCACTTTTTTCCTTATCTCTTATTTCGGTTCTCTTTTTATTCTAATTCCCAATCTTCAGGATGATCCCTAAGATCCCCCGGTCACTTTAAGCATCTTATCCCAGGGGGGCCGCCGAACATGTTAAAAGATAAAATATAAAAAAGTAATGAAAAGTGAAGATGATCATGTGTTCCGGAAGGGAAAAATCCAAAAAAAGAGACAAATAAATAAGAGGAATCAGGAGGAATGGATTTAGGTCCACCATGTTGAAAAGAAACATCATATGTATTTGGAAATCCTCAAAAACATTGAAAACGTTCGGCTTTACTTGTTTTCATTGGAAAAAATTTGTCGAAAACATTCGGAAAACTGAACAGAAGAACAAAGAAACACTGGAAGTTCACAGGATTGAGATTTTTGGTTTCTGGATTTTAGGGAATTGGAACAAAACTTCTAATAATGACAAAGAATTGATTTTCACAAGGGAGAAGTTGAACCATAAAAACTTGGAATCACCTATAGAGAGCTCACAATGCGTTTATACTGATCAGAAAAAAGTTCCAGCCAGTCAATCTCACACGCGACCTCAGAATATATCGACCAGAGTTCCCCGGAAAAAAAAATTAAACAAAAATTTTTTTAGACGGAAGTCGGAAGTTTTCATCCAAACTGTTCTAAATCATCTGGACTCTCGATTTTTTCAGAAAATTTTGCCAGCAATTTCCAGCTAATCGTTCATATTTACCCTATTATGAATTCGATTTCTTTCCAGGACCCTCCAAAGTACTGGTAGACAATTTTCTAGAAGGCTTCAAGAGTCGATGTACTATGAACTCACTGGTCAATGGGGAAACCCATACTTGAAATCCGGGCCGTACTTAACTCGCTTCAAAAAGAAAATTGTGAGCAGAACAACATATCAGAGGATAGAACTCGGCGAGCTCTACAACATCCTATATAAACGACCCTGCTCTTTGGGCGGTAAGATGGTCCGGGACTACCTTCTATAGCCGGGCCGGCAAAAATCGTCGGCCCGGCCTAAAAAAGCCTGCCCGTTGTGTAATACCGATTTTGAAGCAGAATCGTT
>GL379977.1:0-104599 GCA_000143925.2 Caenorhabditis brenneri
GTGGGACGTGATAAGAATAAGTGTCCTCCTTGGTTGCGACGAACCACTTCTCGACAGCTTCGTGAACTAGCTTCTGGAGTTTCCTCTCAAAGTAGAGATGTACGTCTTCAATGCGTTCTTCTCCGTCTTCCTGAGAATCAGATTTATATTATTTATGATTCGGTCAGTCGACTTACAATCACTGGGATCTGTCCCTCCGCATTTGGAGTGCAAGAAGCCACAAGCTCATCAACTGTTTGGGCGAATTGCTGCTTCGGTTGGATTGCTGATTGAAGAAACTCGTTCTGAAACGGGAAGTATTCATTTATTCTCATGGAGTCATACTTACGGTTTCGTTATCAACAATAGTGGCTCTTTGAACGATTGCAGCTAATTCGGTGATCTCCGCTTCAGAGGCAACACGACGTTCATATGACTAAAGAACAGTTTTGTTAATGGCTATCATAAACTCTTTTTACGAACCTCTTGCTCAGAGGCGACCGATCTTGCGTCCTCCGGCTCGACGTCCAAATCTGCCTGCACTTCGGCTTCCACGATCTGAGGTTGAGGAGCAGGGGCGGGAACCACTGCTGCTTCCGGTTGAATTGGTGGAGCCATTGGCGGTCCTCCTGGATTCGGCATGTTCGCTGGATACTCCGGTGCCGGGAGACCGAAACAATGATGGAAGATATAATGCGGTCTGTGGAAGTCGTTGGCCAGACGATTATATGTGTCTCTAGCTCTTCTTTCCAATCTCATGAACATTCGGCACTCCTCATCGGTAAGGTCCCAGGGGCGAAGCACGTGTTCAACGTCCGATGCGACGTCAACCAATCCGGGATAGCTCTTCCATTGGTATACTTGCTCAGGAATTGGCGCATATACTTCAGCGATTGGTCCAACTAGTGGTCCGGCTCCTCGAATGGGCTGATGGCGTCGTAGTCCGGCATTGATTCGACGAGGAACATGGTCTGTCGGCACTGGGATTGCGATACGTTTAGAGGCGATACCAAACTTCACACGATCGAGATGTTCGATACGCAACGCTCTGCATTGATTCTTGAATGCAATCGGAGTGGCGCCCCATTCCGTATCGCAGACCATGTGGAACTCCTGATGGCCTTCTCTGTTACAGCGGCCACATCTTCTTGGGTTTCTGCATTCATAGTGGTGGGTTGACTTGGAATTGCAGTAGCCACATAGTGAATGAGAATTGGCGACTAACAATGGAAGAACAAATTCGGGTTCGACGAGATGTACAAATCCACAATCTTGGTGTTTATGGTCCGTCAGCGGGAATCCGAAAAATGAAGAGGCGCAAGCAGGACAGCGAGCTGTTACTCCGTCTGATCGAGGGGCGCGTTCTGGCACGGCTCCCTCCGCCATAGAGGCGACCCAATCGAAGAATTCTCCATTATTCATCAAATACATCTCACGTCTAGCTACATCCTTGAAGTAGATAGCTATATTTGGGAGCTTTTCGGCTCTCAAACTGAACAGTAGTCCGTTTTTCTCCAGAGGATCATTGAGAAGATGTTGATGATCCCATTGTGCGATGGGCGGAATTCGTTCAGCATAGGCGAACAGTTCCTCTGGATTGTGGAGGATATTGGCGCTTACTTGTAACTCACGACAGAGGCGAGGTGTTAAATCGCGCTCGTTCATTCTGAAAGAATAATGGTCAATTGCTAAGTTATAATGACTTGCTGACAATTACTCGTAGGAGAAGTGGGGGTCGGGTTGGTAGATTGCTTTTCGAAGGAATGTACACAATAAATGAATTTCAACTGCCCCAACTCCTCCTTATATAACAATTTTTTGCCACGTAATAGAGTAGAATACAACGTAAGAAAATGGTGGGTTCACGTGAACGTGATATACCCAATGTTACATTAACGTAACTGATTTGAACTGTTAATACAGCTCGATACACTTATACAATTCAAGTTAGGTGATTAAGGGTTAAGCTTGAATCCAAATGGTTAGAGAAGTTTTGACATACTTACTCTAGAGTACTCCAACCCTACATGAATCAAGTGACCTAATTTTTACATAAAGCCGTATAAAATTCCAACCGATTCTATCGGAACGTCACGAATGGTATCGTGGTTAGAAGAGGCATTCTAACAATGGTATCAAACCACTACGCTAACACATACGCAATTCTGAAGATATATCCAATTAGTCTGAACGGTTGAGAGGAATCGGGTAATCAAATTGACGTAACCATGAGTGTCTTATTATTATGATAAATTAGGGTTTTTTATAAAACAGCTTAGTATCAGGGAGTCATATCGTTATTGAGCATTACATTGCTACAACAAACGAGATGAAATTAAGATTAGAATCTATGAGACTCTTATAAATTAAAATCTCTCCACAAAGGACTAGTTGACCAAATTTGAGTTTTGTTTACAACAAACATACTACGGTTGAATGTTCTCCTTACTTGCAAAGATTAACCGAAATATGAACTTAGTACTAAATGTACTTAGTGCCTCAAATATTGGATTTTAACTAAATGATTTTGACTTGGGTTTGAATCTGATATTCTCAGGATAAGGGACGACAGGAACCGCTGTGATAGAGGCGCAATTTCCCTAGAATTCAATTAACCTCAAGACACCTTTTTTACTACCGCGCTAGACAAAAAAGGATTTTTGTTGATTCTTAGACTATCCGTTTGATTTGATAGTAAAAGGGCACTTATCTTAGAAATAAATTACGGAATCTAATGGATTCGGTTATATTGGCGAGGTATAAATTGCGCTATCCTCTCAAACTTTGCCAAATTATTTCGACTCTAAGTGACTATGAGTTATCAGTTTCATAGATTTCCCTGATTATGATCGTTATTAACTTAAGCTTAAATTTCTCTCAATCAACAACAGAATACATCGATTATTCTACAAACTAAATTTGTAACGTGACTGAGTTTCTTTCAGTACGTCGGTGTTGAAAAGAAGATACGAAGCAAATCATAATCACGTGATTTTTTGTAATCTTATCTATGGTCAGCATACAAAAAATTCGAAAGGTGGGTCTTTCGATACTGTAATACGGCAGTACACTATAAGAACACCAAATGTGTCTATAAAAAGGGATTTGCGTCTATGGAAATTGGATAGCCTCATCGAAATTCCTATAAATCGCACAATAATATTTAAGGGTTTCTCCCTGACTGATCAGGTCGTGGGAAGGGTCGGTCTGGCCATTATTAGGAATAACCTACAACCCTACTTAAAGTGGTGCGTGCTGCTGACAGAAAGTATTATACGTAAGTAGTACTGCTCGTGTAGAGGACACTACAACCTTAAGATTTTTTCGTAATTATTTTACTATTTCTAGAAGGAGCGAGTGACTAACTAATTTAATCACCGACCTATTACACAGGACTAAGTTACTGGAAATGAATTATACCGAGTATCATTAAGTGCTGAGAGAATTCGAAATTAGTTTTACCCTGACGGGAGGTAATTCGCATTACCTATATGACTATCACTTATTACCTTACCTTTAGGATTCATAAGTTTCACAGATAATCTGGTATAAAGAGAAAGCAAATAAAATGATCACAAATAAATATTGGTAAACAACCATCAATCATAAAGAACAATAATATCCCTAATTTCGACCACGACATATTTATTATAAAAATAATGTTCAACGGAAGTGGGAATGTCTTTAAAACTGATTAATTAACAATAGAGATCAACTGATCATGGACGGGAATAGGTAACGGGAAGAGAGGCGAGATCGAAAAATATGTGATACAAAAAAGGCTTCAAGCGGATTTATGCATCATTGGCGTTCTTGTTATATTTACGATTTGTCTTCTTCGACTTCTTCTTCTTCTTGACGATTTGAGCAGTGTTCTCGTCTTCTTCGATATCCCTTGGCTGATCGGATGAGATCTGACGAATTGGCGGGACGAAGGTTCTTTGAGAACTTTGAGAATGGTGGCGGCTACGTTTTGCAGCGGCGTTGCTCGATTGTCCATTTTGTTTCTAAACGGGTGATGTATTGTTTAAAAAACGAAGAATAAGTTTTAACCGTTTACCTTAGTACGCTTTCTCTTGAACTGTTCATTGCTCTGAGCAACCTGTTCGTTGAATCCTTGATGGGCGGTCATGATAGCGTTGTTATTGCTGACAACTCCTTGATTACTCTTCGGATTGATGCACAGACTTTCGTGGTGGACGCGAGTTGCGTGAGGCATGTGGGAGCACTTCGGACAGAGTCTACGTCTGGTGACCGGGCAGTTAGTGGCGCTCGAGTCACATTGATCGTCGAAGCAGACCCAGCATTTTCCTTGAGCCAGTAGGACCTGTCGGCGTGCTAGAGGATCTCGGTAGTGTGGACATTCCATGAACGGATGACCTTTGAGTCCGCAAAAAATGCACCTATTCGCCTAAACGATTTATTTCTCGTATGAACATATACTTCTAGGTTATACCTTGTTTGGTTGATACGATGGCTTAGCGGCGGCAGCAGCTTTTGCTTGGACTTGTTGATCCTGATGGTACGAGCGAGCAATATCTCGCATCTCTCCATGGGCGGCCATCACTTCGAGTCCAGGGGCGTAAGAGGCACAAGAGGTAGAAGACGATCCTTGTCCCTTGTTGGCTCCTGGTCTAGCCGTTGCCTTGTCTAGTTCAACAGTTTTGCGGGCCGTGTAATCCTTAACCGACTTGATGGTTCCGGTCAAGTACTTCACGGTTTGGGAGACATCTTTCATATGAGCCAGTTGAGCGGCGGACTCCTTCAATCTAGCTTCTTTGTGGGAGTCGATTCGACCTGCACAGCCACGTGTCGCATGCAGATTATCCGTCGCCAATTTCTCAACATTCATTAACTTTGGAACGATCACATCCAGATTTTTCAGCGGTGCCAACAACTTCTTCAACTCCTGCTTCTGCACAAATTGTGCTTGATCTTGGTTGGAAGCGGCGAAGTCTTTTCGAATTTGGTCTAACGCCAAGACGAGTTCTGGTAGGAGTTGGAGGCTGTTCCAGATCTCTGGAGGAAGCTGCGTTGCGAGTTCGTTTCCACGGGAAGCTACTTGAGGCGGTTGAATCTGAGGCGGCTGTTGAACTTGAACCTGGTGAATCTCTTCGACCGGGAGTGATGGCTCGCGAACGAAATCTTTCTCTAAAAGATAAAATACGTCGTTGAACGATCTCGTTACCGCGTTTTTACTAACCTTGTTCTCCGTCGGAGACGTCCATTGGCTCAACTGATTCATTGCTATCGGACTTATCAGAGGCGATGACTTCTTCGGTTTTTTCAACGTGAGCCATTTCGTCTAACTCTGTCTCGGACAACATCCCTTGATCGTTAGCAATGCTGAGAGAGTCATCATCCAATTGGAGAAGATCCTCGGACGGGTCTATCATCAGCGCTTCTTTACGAGTTCCGAGAACGAGTGGTCCTGATCCCTTCACTCCACCAACTGTGACCACTTGAAGCGGCGACGATTGAACGGTAGAAGGTGCGGCTGCTGAAGCGGCGACTGCTGCATCCACTGAATGATTTAAAATATATCAAGGTTTGTAAAATCGATTCGATACCTTTCTTTGTAACTCTCTTTTTCGTCGGAACTTGAACATTCGGCACAGCGGCGGAAGTAACCTCCACTTTGGGTTCTTTCTTCGGACGAGCTCCACCCTTATTCTTGACTCCGACCATTTGTACTCGTTTTGTTGTATAACTATGATTCTTGATCAACTTAACTTTACCCTGAAACATATCGTTAAGTCTGAAAGTCATTAACATGAGTCAAATACAATGTGGTTAAAAACCAATCATATAGAAATACTTAATAACATTTGAGAAATTAACAACAGGTTTCTTTATTAACAGAGTAAGGCGAATCAAACAAGAATTTATGGAACGTCCATCCTGATTGACCAGAGGCGGGTGAATTCCTTCGATTGAAGCTCATGATGGAGCACAACGAGTGCTTTCTCAGCCGTCTGATGTATCGAACACAAGATGTTTCCATCATGGTTGAATTCGAGAGGTTCCTCTTCGTCGTCGCGGCAACCACATGCCATTGGAGCTTGTTTGATGAAGCGGCGATCGGACCATCTTGAGGCGGCGGATAGCATAATGGCGGTCTTGGATTTGATACGACGAATGATTTCTTGATTCCAGCGGCGCGAGATGTCGTCAGCCGAATTTTCCGGTTCGAAGTATTGGTCAATGAAGTTATCTCCGACGCGAACCATGTAGCTGTCTCGCTGCTCGAATGCTCCAATCATGTAAGCGGCGCCATAACAGACTCTGGTTATCCACCAACGAGCATAGCGTTTTCCACTTGAGTAGAAATCGAGCACTTGAAGTTTGATATCGGACGGCTGGCGAGGGGCGAGTCGTCGCTGTAATGATATGGTTTTTAGTTTTGCCTGCTAGCTGATATTATACCATCTCGTCTCTCATTGTCTCCTGAATATCTCGAGTAGACGATTGATGTAGTCGTTTGTTGGACAATGACAGGCGATCTTCAACTTGTTGAATGTGTTGGAAGAGGCGATCTTGGTCTCCGTTGACTGACATACCATCACCCATATATCTTCGAAGAGGAGAATTATCTGAAGGAAATGACATTTTAGAGTTAAATTCGAACGTTCTTACCGACTGGTCTTGATTGGTTGGAATCTCTAGTATGCATCTCGTTGAGACGATGTGGATATGAATCAGCTCTAACCTGAACAAGTTAAGATGTAGAATAAGACTGGATAACTCGAGCCTTTAAGATCATAAATACAATAATCGAAAATAACGAAATTCGTATAATTACAATGATATTTCTATAATACTGATTTATTCACGGTTATTGAACAGGGAAAAACAAGCTGTTAGATGATGTATATCTTCTCGATGACGAGTCGAGCGGCGGAATCTGTAAAAACAATAATTCGGCTAGATAGACATATATTTAGAAGTATCCCTCTACTCCCTCGTTATCTCTAGATTCATGAATGTAGATTTTACGAGTATGTTAAACCTTATTAGAAAATCCTGTACTTCTGATGTTACATTCCCAGGGAACTGACTATTACTAGCGAAAAATCTAGTCTAAAACTGGTCAGTCGGTGTGAAAACCGTGTCAACTTACTGACGTCCTTTACTTCTGTGAGGGCGCATCCTCAGAGAGTAACGAAGTAATTCAAAAAACAGAAGATTTTACTAACAATTAAACAGACAACCAACCTGATTGGAATAACGAGGCGTTTTAGAGGCGCTCGTAATTTTCAGAATTTCCAATTCGAGGTTGTCCGTTGGAGAGTAGTGGGTCTAGGATGATTCCGTAGCATTGGGTCGTTCTCCGTGTGAAATACGTTTGACCTGTTCTTCGCAGTTGATGGCAATTCGAAAAGATATGGGTCTAGAGTGATCTCTTCCATCTTCTTTCCATCCTGGAGCGCGATCAGAATAGCGGCGGCCAAAGAGTAAGCACGGCACAAAGGTGGATCCGAGTGGTCATAGTATGCCGTCTCGAAGAGGCCTGAGCAATTGCAAAAGTGACGATCGATTGGCGTCTTCCTTCTCAGCCAAGTGGCGAGATGGGCGACTGCTCGAAAACCATCCTAAACTACAATATTAAGATCTGACGACGTGATTGTATAAATACTTACGTGGTCGTGGGGATATCCGGGACACGGATTCATTGGAAGAGGTGGTTCATCGCCGTAACGTTCAAAGTGATCATCTACCCATTGGTACTTCTCCGTTCCTACTTCCATTGGCGCGACTTCGAAAGGTTCTCTCGTAAGCGTTACGTGGAAATAGTGGCAACCGTGGATGAATAACGTAGTCACACACACGTTGAACTCTTCCAAATCGGCGATGCCCATGGTTTTAGATCTATAATATTGCAGATACTGTTAAAACCTAATTTGCTAGTCCCAAGGAAGTTGATTAACGGAAATCGATAAAAAAGTGAAGAAGTATAACGTCATACGATTTTCGTAGTTGAACTAAGAAACGACTTTTTACACTAGTTTTTTATTCGAGAGAGTGCAAATAGGTAATTAACAATTTAAGTCCTAGGACTGGGGGTGACTATATAAAATAATCATTTGCGGCGAAGTATTTGCGATTCCTTCGTCGCCACCACATCGACTTTGTTTTTGTTCCTCTTGGCCTGAGTTTTCGTGGTTTTCTTCTTGGGGGCGTTGATTGGACGAAGAGGCCATTGGTTCAAGGAGGCGCAGTCGATCACTATATTTGATTGAAAAATCGAGTGATGAATCAGCGGCACGTGCTTTAAGACCAACGGTTGACCGAGCATAGCGAGTGGAGACACGATTTCCCTGAGTCTGACTGCCACGGAAGCGGCGACTTGATGGAGGGCGCATCGCACTGGACCGTGAGCGTTAAAATCGATCTCGAATGACTCATTGCAGAAACATCTAGCCGATTGGCGGAATCCATTGATGTGCGAGGCGTCGATAGTTACCGAATCCACGGTAAGTCCTTCTCGGTTCATTGCATCCTTACGGGCTACATGAGTTCGCAAGGTTTCTAGCGGTGATCCTGTTGGTGGAATCGTGTTCGGTTTCCATACAAGCTCCGGATGTCCAAGCATGTAGATCTCCAGAGAGGCGATACTCGTTTTGTCGTTCCGAGAAACTAGAAGCTCCACGCAGATTGTATTCTGATGAACGGAACGAATCATCGCTACAACTAGTTCACCAGTTGAGAGGCTGACGTCTCCGGAGTGTCTCCCCATGCTCTTCGCCTGGATGCGAGCTGCTTGCAGACCATAAATCCTTTTTGTCATGCTAAGATGACTGTCCTGTATACGTCTGATTGCATTTGTTAGCTCTCCAAGAGAATCTTGACCAGATCCAGTGCCATTAGAGGCGCTTCCTGCTCCTTCCATGGTGTAGCCAGAGGCGAATGCGTCTGTGTTGAAACCACCGAAATCTGAAGATCACAACTATGAATTTGACTCGAATCATAAAACCTACAAGGCCCAAAGTGGTGCTGTATCTGGTTGATTTGCGCGAGTGCAACACTTTGATCTAATTGCATTAGTGGATCCTCAAAGGGCGGGACGGGAAGCGGGTCCGCTTTGGGTAAGCAGCTTGAACTGCTTGACGTGTCAGCAGGACGAGGCGGGAACTGATTTGAACTATAATCCAGTGGCCGAGAACAAAAACGCTTCATTTGATTAGTTCTAGAAATAACGATTAGTTCATTAACTCTTTTGGTTTTTAGATACAGGTGGATCGTACACCACTATTTTCATAAGATAGTTACTCACAAATGCCATTGACACAAAAATCAAAATGGTTTATTGTCAAGCAAGTTTAACGAAAATATAAAAACACAAGATTATGAAGAAGGTTGTCTCGTAGAACTGTGTGGTGAAATCAATTTTGACAGGAATTCCAGTTAAGAATGGCGTATTAAATCTAGTGAAGAAATCTTTGAACATTGAGTAATAACGCATTGTAACAAGAAATGAATATACCGAATTCAGATTGACCTGAAGTGGCGATCATCATTCTTTGTGCTTTGGTTGTATTCGATACGTGACTCTATCAAAATAGAATCTGATGGGACCGAAACAATAACCTATTACGAAATTAACTGAATTTTTTCACAAATGTACTAGATCACAACCAAAAAAATAACTGAAATTCCTACGCTCTACGAGCGTCAAACTGATAAGAATTTTTTGTGAAGCTATCACCTAATATAAACTCACGTTACCATTGATGTACAGCTTCTGCGTTCTCCGGTATGTCTGTGCCGTGTTCTTGGCCATTCGTGTCTCTGTTCTATCATCATTCTACCCGGTTCCTGTTCCACGACAATCCGAAAATCAGAATGCCAAAGGAGAAGAGGAAGTGGCGGAAATCGGTGAACAAAAAATGAGAGACGAATAAACGAAGATGGACTGGGACAGTACATAACGAAGAAGGCTCTGAAAAAGAACATGAAAGTTCCATGTGTCGGAGGAGGAAAAATTCGTTCAAGGTAGTCACCCTCGAGAAAGGAACGTCTCCTGGATCCTCCTTTGCACCTTGTGACCGCAAACTCACAAGATACAAAACACGTGAAAGTTCCACGAAAGCGAATAAATCGCAACAGACGACATCAGAAAAATTTGTCGACTAAAAAATTGAGGCGTGATGCCGGTGAGTGATTAGTTTAGTAGGGTACGATGGTGAGGTGCCTTTTCTTTTCTGTACGATATCTTCCCTCGATGTGATGCTTCCTCCTGTAGACCAGTTGGAACATCATGATTAACTAGTAACCCAATCCCGGTTTAGACGGAGACGGAATTTACTAGTCGACACAGGCGGCTCGTTGGTCTAGAGAAATCCACATGACCTACACTTACCAAAAACCCAGTGACCAGGAAGATAAGACAACTCAAATACTCAAGTACCTCAAACGACCACCATCGCCCACTTAAAAGACTCCTTATAATATCGGTTTATGTCTTGCCAAATGAAAAGGAGGCGGGCGCTGAATAATAAGTGGCGAATCACCTTATTCCAACCGTAGAATAAGATTACACCAATATTAATGACAACAGAAGCCCTTCAGACGCATCGGAAGAGCCCTTGGTCTATGATGACCCCAGAATAATGAATTCCGAAGGCGATCACAATCCAAGTTCCTGTCGGCCCATGGACATAAAGTATACCATAATTCGCCTACCTAAACATCACTCATCGACTCACTATAGTTTCACCTCTTTCGTCATTACTATGTGCTATTTTTGGGTTTTTCTGTGATGTCCACCGTTTGACTAAATGCAATTACCGGTTGAGCTTGTATAAATACAAGTCCAAGTGCAATGCAACGTAGTATTTTCTAGTGGCGAATCACTATCATATCGATCGATATGAAAGCCACGCGACGTGATCCGAACTGATCATACTACTGTCTACTAAGGGAACTAAATTTACTTCAAACACAGAAAAGATATCCCTTGTTTCGATCAAGAGATGCCAAAAAGAACTAGATAGTAACGACTACTCAGAGTTCCTGCTCGGGTGTCAAATTAACTCTTAGAGGTTTCAGAATTATATGTGCGTATTATATCTCCCGTGCAAAAATTAGGAGCGCGATTCTGACGAATAACACCAGTAATTCGCTCCGGGGGACCAGAGAGACTCGATGTCTCTCTGGTACCAATCGATACAATAAACAGATACAAGCCTAAAAAATCATCCGTGTGAGAACTGATTCTCCGTTAAAAACGAAAATTCGAATTGTCTAAACGAATGATAGGAATTATAAATTCCTCCCCATCCTTGTCCGTTGTATGTATTATTAGTGAGGCGAATGGTTTCAAAATTAAGTGGCGCAAACTCGAGGGAGTCCGCGAACGGAGTCTCGAACCAAAAATAAGACCGAAAGAAATCAATTTGTTTGCTAATCCTTAATAGAAATCCACGTCGAGTGTACTGCTCTTATTACTAGAATAAAAGGAGCAGACCGACTCCTGGAGCAACACTCAAAGTTGTTGCTCCGGGGGACCAGAGGATTTCGAGAATCCTCTGCCCATCACCTGGCATAATAATACTACAAGAACAAAAAAGTTATCTGCGACCTCCGCAGTCGACCAAGACTCGAAGAAGTAGGCCGCAACGTTCATCCACATTGCTAGCGTACCTTCCGAATTCTTTTGGCCGATAGTTCAACAGTAATCATTGGATGGTCATGCGCAACCCCGAAAAAAATAAAAAACTAAGCGGATGCCATGCAACTTTCCTGTCTAGTGGTGTTTAATGTGACGTTTCCCTATACCTGAAGCACAGCAAGTATAGTTCCTCTAGATGGGCTTAGTCAGAGGCGTAGTGTTTAAATCAAAATAATTCCAAAAAATTTGCGTCTAATTTGCGAATTCTGACTGGTCTCTTACGAAAAGAGAGTGTCAGGACCGAAACTAGAAGCGATGAAAAACTGTCTGATTTGGCATAAAATTTTACACTACACTTGACCGATCCAAATAAATGTTTAGAAGAATATATAGGATCCTCTGACTTCTTTCCTCCACTAGCTCGAAGACGCACCCTGTCACCTAGTAACACCAATCTCGGTCAGACAGAGACGGAAATTACTAACCTTCCCAGGCGGCGTGTGAACTAGCTTAAGATCGAAATCAATTCTGATGAGAGTCCAGTATACCTAACTAAACATTATCACACTAAACACGACCTAATGGTAGATATATCTCGATGGACTTAAGCAGCTGTGTACTTGGGTACGAAGGGGCGAATTTCTGACGAAGCAAGCTTCTAGTTTACTTAGTTACCAAACGTTTCCGGCTAAACACTAGAAACCTTCGGCAGAGGCCGAGCGAGAACTGTAAACCCAGAAAATTCGTCAAGTTCTACCCAAATGTTAAGAAAAGAATTTGCTAAAAGTAGAGAGTTTTAGATCGTAATCCAAAGAAGTCTCTAGCTATCAACAACCTTTCCTTGACAACTGACTAACAAAGTGAGATCGAGGTTCTCTTACTGCTTTCGTAGAGTCCTTCTTCCGTAACGAAAGAAGATAAAGTTCTTAGAAGTTGGAATATGTCCATCACTCTCCCGGCACGTGTTTCTGACCGTCTGTGTCGGTGAGATTAACGAAGGCGCAGGGGGGTCCCGACCCGGAGGCCGGCACATCAGGACTCGAACTACTAGGAACACCATCTAAGTAAGGAGTGAGAATCTACCGAGAAGTGGACTAGCAGTTCCAGCACATCGTAGTCCCACGACTGATATGGATGTGCTGGAGAGGTGCGAGTGTCTTCTCCTTGAATACAGCGGCGAGTGATAACGTCCGTTGCTCAGATTAACTGAGATTGGCGCGCCTCACTGGCCCCCATATCCCTTCATCCCTTCCAGACCTCGGCGAGAGGCTTTGGTCTGTCCTCCACTCCAATGTCATCCGAATACACGAACGACACCGAAGTTTCGGCGGGAAGGACCACTGCAAGGGACCCCACCAGCTCGTGGGATTTTACAGTGGCACTAGGCCCTACCTAAATTAAATCGGGAGCTCTGCCCGTGTTTTTGTGTTCGTCGCCTTCCCTCCCGGTTGCTCCAGCTAGGGGTGCTTTTTGGGTTCCCGTGTGGGAAGCCGCCGCGAGGCCACTCCATTTGCCAGATCTTACCTATCTGTAGACTGGAGTCGGATGAACTCCAGCCTAACCACGTTCGGAAGAAAGACCTCCGAAGAGGCGTTCCCGAGTGGACACAAATGGCGAAACCTCCCCTTCTAACCGGACCGGTGGGAAGTGGGAATTCCCGGAAAAAGTGGAATGGAAAATTAGAGTGAGCAAGCTGATTGGTCTAACCCAATCTGTTATGGATCCGGGAAAGAACCACCTCGTCACAAGTCCCATATAGGCGAAGACGCACCGGCCCGTACGCAGACTAAGGCACGCTACTTGTGACGAAGCCCCCCGACCTTTCACCATAACACCAGACACCCTAGCAGTCCACCCGCTTAACCTAGGGAACCCCAGGGCGGACTATCTGAAAGGCGGTTGAGCATCCATCATAGGATACTACAGGCTGACGTTTCCGTCTGGAGATTAGTCACCATCTCCGAAGAGAAGAGCCTCCACCCTCACCTCCGTCAGCCCAACCGTCCCCAAATAGCCCTCATTTTTTCAAAAAATTGAAAATAAACTCAACTTTCACCTGAGCCAACTTCCCGTACGATCCTTAACCCACTGCTCAACACCAGGCTGTTACACCGAGGAGGCTGGGGTTTGACGACAGCAGCGGCGGCGATGACGAGATGACGAACGGAATCCACAAGGGCGACGCAACCACTAGACACATGACGCTCTCCAGACTGAAGCCCTCTTTAGGGGCCTCTGCGGCTACAATGATCCTCGGCAAAACGAAGTGACGAATGACGATGAGCAGCAATCCAGTGTGTGGAGGCGACGAAGGCAGCGAACGGTCTGACTAGGCCCAGCACGAAGGGGGAATCTTCAGCATGGCGAGGCGACACGATGGCACGACGAACAAATCGGCGACTCTGACGTACGACTTCCTTGCTACTTGAAGATGCGAAGACCCTGGGCTAGGGGGTGAATAGAGCCCCTGCTACCTCGGCGGCCTCACCGGAGCACACATGGCCTGAAGACGTGCTCCCTCAAGAGGCGACATCATCAACCTCTCGAGTGGATGCAACGTGGTGACAAACGACGAAGAATCCTGACAAGGCCCAGCTGACTCATCAGACTGGGCCCGCCACTCTCAACCCCACGGACAGGGGCGAATCTTCAGCAACTCGTGAAGCTCCACTGCTCTCGGCGACGACTCGGCTCACCCAAAAAAAAACGACGCACTCCGATTCGAAAAATTGTGTCGATAAAAAATCGATAATTTGAGTTTTCGGTTTCGAGCAGTCTTTACCGAAGTTTCTCCGAAAAATTTTCGGAAAATTTCCAGCAAAAATCGTCGAAGAGGCGACAACTCTCTAATTTTCGCGTTTTTCTACTACTTTTCAGCCAAAAAATCGATTTCTCAATAATTTAACCGATTTTCGTAGAAAAGGGGCGAAAAAAGGTTTGAACTTAGCGGCGATTTATAGATTTCCCGAAGAAAATCGATAAAAAGCGGCAAAACACACTTTGGCGAAGCTTTTTGGGCCTTTTGGCGAAAACTTCCCAATTTCTCGAGAATTTTCCACCAATTCGCCGCAAAAAGGTGCGAAATGTGTGTTTTTCAGTGTTTTTGGCACTAATTTTGTGGAATTTATACGGAAAATCCGCAAAAAACAACAAAAATAGGCGAAAAACGCCGAAATTCGTTCAAAAACCTTTAAAAAGAAATGTGAGCGCGTCAAACGAAGAGGGGAGGTCTACTCGCCTGCACATCTTAGTCCGGTGGAGCGCGCTTGCACCTTCGTTCGAAAAATGAATTGTCATCATTTTCGAAGGAAAAGGGGCAAAAACGCGAAAAATAAAGGAAGGGAAACGCAAAAAACTAGCGAATTAATCGGAGAAAAATTAGAAAATTCATACAAAATCACTTTTTTCAGCAAAAATGCGGAATTTATCGTTAAAATCGCTAGGAATGCTCGCCGGCTAGTTCGTTCGGTGAACAAAAAAGTTCCAGCGAAGGAATCACGGTCAGATGCACCAAATGAGACGGACCCAATTGTATTCAATTGGCCACCGGCGAGCCGAATAGGTCCAATCTCATAGCGCATTCCTAACTGAGCTCCTGGTGGTTCAGAATAGAGCTCAGGATAAGCGATGTAACGATATAACACAGTTTTACACTCAACCAAATTTATTGTGGGGAAAAAGCATGTCTCCGAAGAGACTGCATTAAAAAACCCTTGGTGAGAGTTCATCAAGGTACAATAAAATTGGCGGGCCTTCTAAGCAGAAGGGGCGCCCTAAAAGGGACACAATGTATGAAGGGGGAGGGGAAAATAATAAATTATGACCACGAAATAGTTCTACGAAGAATCAGGTCTGATTCGTATGACATCCTATCCATGTGATAACTAACTACTAAATTACCCTTTGTTACAGTCTACTAGTCTAATAAGAGTGCAGAGTTAACAATCCTTTGTTCTTATTGACGGTTGAGGCCAGAGGCGGCAACGGTCAGCATATCGCAGCTTGGGGGAAGGTATCAGAGGGCCAGAGGCGCTCACCTTCCAGCAAGGTGACATGCCGTTAAGACTGAAGATTAAAGGGAGGTAAACTAGTATTTGTCATCATTTGCACTGAAGTTGGCGGGCGAAGTAGTTGTAGTAGATCATCCAGGAAGGCGGCAACGTAGAGTGTGAGAGACGCAGACACTGAAGGAGAGGAACGAAGTGAGTCTGTAATAAATATTAAAGGGCGACAGGGGAATAATGAAAGGAACTAAAAAGGAATAAAATATAACTAATTATAAGGATAAATTCATAGAATTTATGCATAATAATCAATAAATATATTTAATGAGTTTGACTGTGGCAATCAGAGGGAGAATAGCCCTGTAGATTGACAACAATTAGCAATAGGAAAGCTTGTTGACGGTTAGATTGGAGAATAAATAGAAGGTAGATAGATGTAGGGTCTCGTTGAAAAACAAAAAAAAACAATCTGGAGTGATGCTCTCAACAAATAACAGAGTCCCTCAATAGTCGTAGAATACTTTTTTTTCAAAAGATGTAACGTATACGAATTTGCTCAAAACTCAAAGCTAATGCTTGAAGTGAAGACAAGAGAAGCCGATTAAATTGACCTCATACTTTTTAGTGGTTTGAAAAACATCTGCTTTCCATGATATAACATCTGTCATTGCTCAGCTGGAATAGGTCACTACGACAACGTTTAAAAAAAATTTTCATGACCATGGAGAGCAGCATCTGTTATTTGTTGGGAGTATTACTCATAGTTGTTTGGTTTTTCTATCAGCCACTACAGCCATCTGCCTTCCATTTTTAACGAGAGTTAAAGCTCCCATTATTGAAGATTTTATTTTGACAAGTTCATATCCATGCTTCATTTTTATCAATTTCTTACTCTAGTGCTCATCACTATAGAAATCAAGACACAGTTCGTGAGAACGCTGAGAACCCAATGGCATTAGAAATTTGAAAACGCTGGAACTTGGTACAATGGGTATATATGCTCTCCTGAACAACTTGGCATTTCCAGTTTTTGAACTCCGCCTCTTTTGAGCGAGCCACGCCTCTCTCAGAAGATCGGTCAAGCTTTTGAGAGTTTTTTGAAAAGTGCGAAAGTTGTGGTAAGACCTCTCGTTAAAAAACTCGTCGTAGATAAGGGAAAGTGACAAGATAACAACTGACAAATGATGAGACAACTTATTTTTTCGGCATACAAATGTATTGAAAACAGTTTGACTGTCTTTGATTTATCTTAGTACTAAAATTTTTATTAGTGCTAAAATTTGATGTTTTGCTGAATAACCTGAAAACTATCAGGACTTCGCCGATAAAAATTTCAGATTCGTTTTCAGCGCACTCGAAAGTACACTCGAAATCACTTTCTTCTACTATTAGAAGGTAATTTTCATTTTCATTTCCTATAACTGAGTTCATAGAGTCATCCTTTTGTAGAAAAAGATTTTTTTGTATTTTAGCCCATCTCTACCTCCACCACACTCTCATCATGCCCGAAACCCCACATCAATATGTCCGTAATAAGTTAGGAAAGTTCGTCGAACAAAAGAAGGATCTTGATTTGACCACTGTGTCCGACATGGTGAAATACGGATCTTCAAAAGGACCCTACCCCCAATATTTGGCCCGTCAAATTTGGAGTTCTTTGATGACTTTTTTCTCTTTCGTCCATCCGTCTGAAAACTTCTCCGCAGCAATCGAAATCAACCTTTTTTCCATGGATCGTGACCGTAGAGAGATCATCGCGCAACTCGCCGCCGCCACATCCATTCTTCGTCCCGTAATCAATTATTACGAATTTCGACCCGGAAACATCAAAATCATTGCTACTGATAAAATTGGAATTTGGCTCGATCTTCTTATGGATTTCTCGAAACCGTCAAAATACCCTATCTATTTTGATACAGAGGGATTATATTCGGAGAGAAGTTTTGGATGTAAAATCGCCGCCCTCACTTTCTATGATGTAGAATTCTACAAAGTTCTCATCATCAGAATACATCGGTTCAATTGCCAAGACTATGATCTGGTAAAGAGGGAAATCGGAGTTTTGGCCCGAACACGGAACTTCGCCATATTTGGAGCCGAGCCATTTCTCGAAAAGCTGGTGCCCGCAACAAAACTCTATGACTGTCAAAGAGATATGACATCGCTTAAAGAGATGTGTGAGAAGATTGGCGTCTACATACACAAAGGACAGACGATGAGTAATTGGGCGAGAAGATTTCTGAGACGAGATCAACTGCAGTACGCAGCAATGGATACCGTGGCTCTTCTCTATCTCCATGATGACCAGATTAAAAGGTTTGATTTTTTCCTTCGATTAGAAAAATGGGGATAGTAAATTTATTTTTTCAGAGGCGATCTCGAGAAGGGCAAGTTCCCCAAGAAGATTCAATACGCGAACTTCGAGGATTGGTGATGAACTTCATATTTTTCATTTATCATCGTTCTGCTTTCAACTTCTCTTTTTTTTCATGTTTTATCCTTCCGCCTTCAACTTTTTTTTTCCTTTTTTTTTCCTTCAACTTTTTTTTCCTTTTTTTCCTTCCGCCTTCAACTTCCCATTTTTTGTTTCTTATCGTTCTTGTTCCAAATTTTTTTGTTTTTATCCTTCCGCCATCAATTTCTCATCTTTTCATTTTTTTAATCCTTATGAAACACTTTTGAGGCATACATAACTTTTGCATCGTCCAATATCGTCCAATAAATTTCCATGAATCGTCTTTTTTGTCATTTCTTACTATCTCACTAGACCCCTTCCGCTTCATCAGAGCCAGGTGTTGGTCTCTCGGAATTCGGACCAACCGGTGGAGAGATAAATTATGATCATTTCGTGAAAACCGAAATTTCCGTGATATGTCTACACATGTTACACAAAGAGTGGGCGTCTCTTGGAAAAACAACAAAAACGCTTCCGTAATATAAATAGGATCTCTTCGGACATATTTTTTCATTCTTCGTTTTTCATTCTCCGTTGTATATGCTATTTTTTGTTCTCTACCTTGGAGCCGTCCACTCCGCTCCACTTCCTTCATCTTTCTCGAAATTCAACAAGGTATGAAATAATTTTTTTTGCCTACTGTTGATATGTTGTAGCAACGTACCGAACTGCTGGAGGCAGGCGTTCCTGAAGTACTAGAAGCCCCGGCTGACGTTCCAACTTTCAAACACATAGGAAGACTGGATAATGTTCAAGAAGGAACTGAAGTTTTAGTCGAAGGAACATTCACAGGAAGGTGAGAATTGACTTTGTATTCCGTCATATGATCTATTTTTCAGATTCGATATTGATTTGAAATGCGAAAGTGGATCTTTTTGTGTTCCTCTTCATATTTGTGTCCGGCCAGCAGAGCAGGTGACGAAGTTTGAAAGATGGCTGATGTGAATGTTGGATGTTTCAGGCCTTCGTCTTCAACGCCAAATTTCCATCGGGTATTTACGATCTTGAAGAACGTCGTTATTTTTTCTTGGAAAAGTTAACATTCTTTCGGGTATCAATAGTTGTTCGGCTGACCCATTTCGAGGTAATGCTGAAATAAAACTGCTGCTTTCGTTACGTGTAACTTTCCAGGTGACCGTCAACGACCACGGACAAAAATGTATGAGCACCGTATGAATTTTGAACAAGCCAAAGCAGATAATGGTCAAAGGAGATGTCAGCTTGGACTTGCTCGAAATTTATCAGCCGGAATCCATGGAAGAACCAATTGATACGAACGAAATAACGAAAAAATTGTAGCAGTTTTCTTTCCATTAGTATTTGTTTTCACAGTTCTATGCTTCATATAATTGTTAGAGGTTTTTAACGCAAGTGGATCCATTTCACAATGCTTTTTCCCTCCTTGCTTTTTTTTATAGAATATTTCTGGAATAAATTGAAAAAATACAACTGTTCATCATTGTGATGGCTACCGTATGAAAAGTTGCATCATAGGAAGGTATGCTGCTAGGCTGAGCAAGAGTGAGAAAAAAAGAGACCAGTTGTTGACACCGACAACTGTTATGCATCACATCAAGTCAATAGAAGATGCGTGGGACCCAATCAAGCAGGGGTGAAATAACATTTCAGTAAAGATGATCAAAGAAAAAGTGAAAAAAAAATTGTTACAGCCTGTCTTCCATTTCTTCGAATCCATTCACGTGGGCAGTTGGCAAGAGAGCCACACGCTCGTATAAATAGATAGTAGGATACAGAAAGAAGGCACCCAGTGGCAGCTTATTTCTTTATATCTGAATGTTACTTTTTTTTTTACTTTGTTCCTTCCGAAAAATTTAGATCCGTGACTCATCGTAGTTATTTTTATAGGAATGATTCTTCTCGTGTACTTGTTGCTACTGGTGAATGCACTGGAAGGCAGTAGAAATGTTTCGAATATTCGGTAAGTCTTTGCAAGATGCAATTAATCGTATGCTATGAAGCACTATTCAGAACGAAGCGTGCTCCTATTGCTGAAACATGTTTGGTTAATCCGGATCAAGTTAAACCTGTTGAGGAAGTGCTACATCTTGAGGAACTGAATCCCAGAAATCTTGGCCACTACATTGGCTCTCTTACCGACCCGTCTCCGGAAAACGCTAAGAAAGCATTGAAGTTCTTAGCACAGTAATATGTAATACGTCTTTTTTCCAAAACTATTCAGCAGGTACCAATTGATTCCAAACCGGCAAGAATGTGAACGCTGCGCCAGTCCACACAACAAGTGGAAATCGTTGAACATAGACCGAAGCGTTCAAAATGATAAGCACATCTGGCGTTGTCGATTGTGCAGGAAAGAGAACACAGAATCAAAAACTGGAATGAGGTTAGTTTACTTGATTTTTTTTCAAACAGAATCCTTCGTAGGGACCATCTAATTGAATAATCTGCTTCCAGACGCGGATCGTTTTTCGAAAACATGAAAATGACTATTCAAGAAGTTTTGTTCCTTGCCGCAGACTGGATAGAAAACCCGACCAAACCGGTTAGAGAGACAGCGGTTCAATTTGGTGTCAGCCTCCAAACCGTCGTCGAGCTTCAAGAGAATTTCCGTCAAATGACTATGCAATGGTTTAACCGAGAAGGCAAACGTCATCTCAAACTTGGAGGACCGGGTATGTGCCCATTTCTCATTATTGCTTTATCAATCCTTTATATATTTTTTCAGGTAAAATCGTGGAAATCGATGAGACCCTAGTTGTCAGAGCGAAATACAACAGAGGCCGAAACTTGAACCGAAAACAAATTTGGGTTTTCGGAATGATTGAGCGTGGAAGCAAGAAAGTTGTAATGTTTCGTGTCCAAAAAAGAGATGCTGCCACTCTACTACCTATTATAGAAAAATATGTTCTTCCCGGTAATGTTTCGAAATGCAATTGTTTTTTCAAATATGTGTTTCTAGGAACTACTGTGATGTCCGACGGTTGGGCTGCTTATGGAGGAATATCTTCTCTCTCTGGAGGATTTGGTCACGGCGTCGTAAATCACAAATATAACTTCGTTGATCCCAATGATCGCTCAATCCATACTCAGTCCATTGAGGCCACTTGGAATGCACTCAAATCAAAACTGAAAGCTCGATTTGGTACCCCGGAGGATCGCCTTGGAGACCACATGTTCAATTACATGTGGCGAAGATTTTACAACAAAGAAAAGCTACTGAATCGCTTGCTTGTAGAAATGCAAACATATCGACGCGGCGTTGACACCGACTTTACCGACTCGTCCGATTCGTCCGATTCATCTGATTCGCCCGATTCGTCCACTGCCTCTTCCTCATACAGTTCTGACGAAGAACATGACAACGGAGGATACGTTAAAGACGAAGACAGAGTTAAAAAAAAATAAACTTCAAAGAGGACAAGAATGGCTCACCATCGGACACGGAAGCGGAAGATGAATCTCAGTATGAATTTGAAGATGAAGATGAAGATGAAGAAATTGAGGATGAAGAAGATGATCTTGGAGCTGGATATGAAACGGGAGTGTCGGAAACGGATGACGAATCAGATGCTGAAAATGGTATGAAAAATTTACACTTTCCGAATTTCAGTGTATTATTCCAGATGTTGCCCCTTCTACTGTTCCACTTCATCAACTCAGCGGTTTTCCTGTGTCTTCTAGAAATGCCCGACGACAACAATTGAAGAATGAACGCCGTGGTGTCACTAGAAATCCTTCAACTCGTGGAACGACAAGAAATTCGGAACGTTCCAACCTAGCAAGAAATGCGGGACTCCGCGGAAATCCTGTAGCTACTGCTGGTTCTTCTAGAACTGTGGCACAACAACAAAATCCTCATGCAGCAACTGGTGGTTCTTCTAGAAGTATGGCACGACAACAAAATGCAGCACGCAGAACAAGCCGTCCATCCTCCACGCAATCTCCATCTACTCCGCCTGTCTCCCCCTCTGAAATTCCTGGACCCCGTGATAGTGTTCTCTCCCGTGAAGCGTCGCCTTCTGGAAACATCAGTTTTTTACGTAGAAGGCCTGCATCTCCTGGAGCAGCAAGATCACCGGGAGCTTCAAGATCGCGTGGAGCATCAACATCTCCTGAAGCTTCAAGATCGCGTGGAGTTCCAGCATCGCGTGGAGCTTCTGCATCCCCTGAAGCTTCAGCATCTCGTGCAGCTTCAGCATCTCGGGGAACTTCGGCATCTCGTGCAGCTCCAGCATCGCGTGGAGTTCCAGCATCTCGTGGAACTTCGGCATCTCGTGGAGCTTCAGCATTGCGTGGAGCGTCAACATCTCGTGGAGCAAGAACGCGTGGAGCAACAACAACTCGTGGAGCAGCAACAACACGTGGAGCAACAACATCGCGTGGAAGATCTGCATCACCCAATTTGATGACTGGTACTCGAACAAGAAGTTCCTTCCGAAACCGATCGGACTTTCCATGGTGACTCGTTCGAGAAATCAACAATCTCCAAGACGCGTTCCATCTCCAGTTGCTGCGCCCCGTGGAACAGCTCGAGGACGTGGACAAGGACGTGGACGCGGACGCGGCCGTGGAGCACGTGACATTTCTCAATAATACTCCATTTTCAGATTAATATAATATTCCAGTATTCGTTTATTTTAGGAAGGTTTTTAATGCAGATAGAGTTAGTCTATCATGCTTTTTCCCTTTAAATACTTTTTTTCATGATTTAATGCTTCCTCTTTTTGAATAAACATATTTTAGCATAGATACCAATTAAAAATTATTAATTTGTTTTGAAACGCAAAAAAGTTCTTCAAAAAGAATAGGTGATAATAGAACCTCAACTCCGGTCCACGATTTTTTTTCCGGTCCACGATTTTTTCGGTCCACGATTTTTTTCCAGACCTACCTTCATCGGTCCACGATTTTTTTTTCGGTCCAGGATTTTTTCGGTCCACGATTTTTTTTCCAGACCTACCTTCATCGGTCCACGATTTTTTTCCCTGTTTTTTCGGTCCACGATTTTTTTTTCGGTCCACGATTTTTTTTCGGTCCACGATTTTTTTTTCTCGGTCCACGATTTCAGAACAGTGCCAACTTATCATTCTCTCTCGAATGATTCACACATTTTTCACTTTTCCCTATAATTTCCTGACTCCTCTGCTGTATATACCGATTCAAATAAAATTTAATTCTTTGAGATATGCCAAAGTTGTGATTAGATTCCTCGTTAAAAAGCATTTCGTAGATAAGGGAAAGTGAAAAAATAGCAACTGACAAATGATGAGAAAACTAATTTTTCGGCAGAGAATTCTATCAGAAACTGTCTTTGATTTGTCTAATTTTTTTTCCATTTGTGACGTATTCAGTATCTGTTCATGATCGTTAATTGAAATTCTCAGCCCAACCGTTCTTTTCCTATGCAAGACGGCGCGGACAATGAAAAACTAAGATTTGTTGAATACACGGAATAATTGTTCTCTTTTTTTATAAACTCAGACTAGAAAAACGGCCAATAATTAATTAATGAGACAAAAACACCGGAGTTAATTCAACATGTAAGAAAATGATGTTTTTATGATATAGAAACTGATGTTACCTAACGCATAGAAAAAGAACGGTTGGACTAAGAATTTCAATTAGAAATCATGAACCGATACTGAATACGTCACAAATGAAAAAAATTGTGCAAATAAAAAACAGTTAAACTGTTTTTAATACATTTCTATACCGGAAAAATGAAATCTCTCATCATTTGTCAGTTGTTATCTTCTCACTTTCCTTTAATTTCATTACATAAAATCATGTTCTCACAAAATTTTGATCAGTAAAATTCTTCCACAGCTGTGTTCGGAAATCAATCCATTCGTTTTCAAAAGCACGCTTACATTTTCATTTTCGATGAAAACGCGGGTCAGATGACAGGGGTTAGTTCGGCACTCAAAATTTTGTTCGTCATGTTTTTGCGCTTCCGAAAAGTTCACACTTCCATCCTAGGGTAATATAAATTGATTGATCATTGTGAAATGATGGATTTGTGCGAAATGTGCAGTTTAATGATTGTTTATTAACAAGGCATATCGTGAAATAGAAATAGCAGATTTCACAACTTTATTAGAAGTGAAAAGAAAGTTTTTGTGAAGCGGAACTTTTGGCAGTGTTTTTGAATCTAGTTTTTTTCTTGATAGATGTTTATCAGCTTGACATTACCATCAGCAAAATTTCTTCAGCATTGGTCACCTGCATCAAAAGATACAGTTAGTTATAAGCGTTTTGGACGGACCCTCCACAAAGAATTGTGTGATAAGTAAATCGCTTTGTGTAACATCTTTTAATCTTTTTATTATCTGTTTACTGACTATTAAAGTCCACCCATTGTCTTTTGTTTTATCTTTTATTCACAAGTCTATAAAACCTACTGAACCCCGGGTTACGAAAAAAAAACTATTCATACATGTATGATCAGTAACTACAGTCTTTTCCATTTGTTCTCACTTTTTGTTCACAACTACGATCACATTCATTCTGATTTCCGTCGCAGTTTTGCTTTTAAACTTTTTTTTGTCATAAACTTCAATAAGAAAACTGACACTTTGAACCAGATGGTAAACATCTGTCGCAGGCAGCTGACCTAAATTGCACTATTTTCAAAGAAACTGCATTATTCGGTCTAACGGTTTAGAGCCGAGAGAGAGAAAGAGACGAACTCTGCTCCGCAGTCAACTGGGCACGTCTGGCTCCGTTCGAGTTTCCGAATCTCTCTTTCCCCCCTTGTAGTTTCATTCTCGCTCATATCAACAAAATTTAGTTTACATTTTGTGACTTCTCGTATGAGGGTCTGCTTTTTTGGATTTTTTGATAAAAATTTTTCGCCTTTTTTTAAAATCTGAAATAAGTAAGAACTTTATATACAGAACTTTAGATACACATTTTTTTCTTATTGTTTCTCTAACTTTTCATTTGAATTTGTTGCGTTGTGAATTACATAAGATCTTTTTTATTTCATAACCTAACCAAGTTTTCCAAGTTTTTAATTTTCCCAGTTTACAGACAAATCAACCAAACTATTTGTGGAATGACGCTCAGGCGGAAACGAAAAAAATTTGTAAGCTCCGGAACATCTCTTCATTCTGGCTACTCGGTATTTGTGGCCTTTAAAAAAATTGATTTTCTTTAATTTTTTGAAAGTGAGTTGTTTTTTATATCTGCCCGTTTTTTACTCATGGTTACAGGTTGGATTGGAATGGTGAGCGCTGAACTGGCACATAGGAACTTCCAAGAAGTACTCCAATCTACCACAGCCATCAGAAAAAGAGTGAAAGTTCTGGACTGACTGGTAAGTGAGCCGAGAGTTTTTGTCAAAAAAGATAGTGCGTTTTGTGGGAGGGACTGATCAAATGTGACAAGTGTTGCGTGAAAAATTTCCTCCAAAAAAGTTTCAAAAATGTCTTTCTTGAAAAAAACTCGTCCAGAAAAAACCGAACAAGTTTTGAACGAAAAATAATGTGACCATTTCAATAAACACCGAAATTGATTGAATGACAACAAATTCTCCATTTTCAATGAAAATTCTATCTTTTGGGAGAAATTTTCGAAACGGTTGTTCCCAAAAGTTTTTCGTCGATAATTTTTTCAAAACTTTTGTAATGAAAAAGTTTTCCGAAAGTGTCCGGAACCAGAAAAGTATTTCCGAACAGCCCTGATTTCCAGCCGAATTTAAAAAATTCATAGTAAGAAAAAACTGTGTGAAAAAGAGAAAATAGTGTAGTTGCAAAGAAAAACAATGAACAAGTGTAAAATGACCACATGTTTTTTTTTTAATTTTTCCCTTAAAACTTTGTGTTCACCGTGTTATTGTGACTGAAAAAAATAGTTTCTCAGATTCGAATGACTTCACTTTGAAGCAATCTGCTCCAATATTTTCATTTAAAATGTCTTCTTGTCTTGAGAAATATAGTAGATTTTATTTTCACAATGTTTTTTTGAAATTTGAACTCAGTCTCTTGTAAAGTTCAGGACTTGGGCAACCACTTCAAACAAACTTATCGCGTACCTGGCCTTGCCGGCTCTTTTAAGAGTTTAAAAACTTGAACAGTTATTGAATCAAAATTCTTTTTCACAGAGTTTTCATATATTTTCATTGTCTTTATTTGTAATTTCATACAACTAGATTCTGCTTGAATGTCTTTCTTCGCTGCCAAAAGCATCAGGATTGAGAAAAAGAAGTCTTAATTCGTATAGCAACGTTTTGATTTTGTGTTCCGGACTGTTCATTTTTCGCCATTTCTCTATTTTTTCAACGTTATTCATTTTTAAAGACCCCAATCGAAAAATTACAGATGCTATCCTTTATTCGGTAAAAATTCGAACTAGTAAAAGAAAACAAAGAAAATCAGTGTAGCGCATTTGTCGAAAATAATTTCAGTTAGAAAAATAAAACTGAATTAGTCCTTCAGACAGGTTTCTGTTGTTAAATGTTTATTAGCAGAAGAGCATAAAACAAAAATTAAACATATATTTACAGAACATGGATCGAAACCTACAACACCAAATCAAACAATAATACAGTTCAGAAGACGATAGCAAATCACCGGAATATCAAGAAACATCCGAGGAAAACAGTTGGTTCCAGAGTTTATTCTTGTGAATATTGTGACAAGTTGATGAAATCAAGAACAAACTTGTACCGATATAAATTTCCTGCACTAGAAAATGCTAAGATGATGCTCACAAAGGGTGAGAAACTGTTTGGTCCAGAATCAGTTCGCAATCTGATTACTGAATCTTCACAAGAAAGTGAGTTTTTTGACACCCTCCTGACTGGATAACAGGTGATGAATTATTCATTTGTACTCTTGTCAATTTTTTTTTCATGTCAACTCTTCATGTTGTTATCAGTTTTTTTTGCAGATCATCGATAGCTCCTGAAACGGCTAGGAATTGGACAACTGGCGATGTTTCTGCTCCCGCTCCAATCTCTCTTGATAATTTGACTTTCTTCAATTCATTTTTTAAACCATACAAAAACAATGAATACAATTTTTTTCGCGATAACTACGGAACATTTTTATTGTGAAACTTCGAAGCGCCCAAACGTCGCAAACACGTGAGAATTTTGAAAACGTGTCAATGTGTTGGCTCATTATCAACAAGTCTAGCCGTAGCCAAGCAGAAGACAAGCAGAGTCAAACTGATAAAAAAGACAAACCTAAATCCATCTTCATCGTTTGTTCTCAATAATGGGGATCATTTTTAATCCGTGTTTCATGTATAATCATGCACACACACAGCTAACGTAGCGCGAGTAAACGGTTGTTCTCCTTGTTACTCACATCTACACCACGACAAAAAAAATGTAAAGAAGTAATTGTTGTAACTATGCACACTTCCTTGAGTTTTTGATTCAAAATTTGCTTGGAAGTCGAGTTTTTCAAAGTTTGAAAAGGTGGACGTAAAGAGACTATGAGAACTTGAAGAAATGCATGATGACCTCTCAAAAGAATCTGGTTCTTCAGTTATGATTCTAAAAATAGATTGTATTTAGCGCAAACCTAGAAACAGTGAAGCAAGTTTTTGAAAAATTGATTCAAGGGTCCTTTCAGATTTAGAAAAAAAAAGAGGCTTCAGTCTATATCGATTCTCTCCCGGTTGTCTTCGCTTTTTTTTGTCAATCGGTTCGTTTAAATTGATAAGCATGAAAATCGCTAACAGGAGCACAACATCTCGCAATGTTTTGTGAACAAATGGTCTTAATCTTGATTTTTGCTCTATTGCTACTGTGGTTGAGGTCTCGTCGAGTCTCTTCAGTTCTTGGTTGCCAATGTTCAATACATATTTTTCAATCTGTAGTCGTATCTGAGAAAAAATGTTTTTGGGTGTTTTTCAACTCAAAGAAAAGCCTGAAATGTTGTTTAACCCTTTAGCCGAATTTAAACCTCTCGGGAAAAGGGAGCACTCCTAATGCTTCTGACTAGGTCAATAATGTTTGAAAGTGTTTAAAACTGCAAACTTTTTCACATAAAATCAATTTAGGAGACTGTCATTGGGTTACAAAGAGCCAGGCTGCTGACAATCTACCTTCATCGATCTCATGATCAAAGATTTGACAACCATACTGAATATTTCAGCCAAAAGAAATGATTTGACATAAACCGTCTACTCGGTTTTCTGAAAAGAAATTGGAAGCTGCAACACGGCTCAATTAAACGGGATCCGTCTTGTTCATTTTCGGATTTGGTATAAAAATCGGTAAGGTTAGTTACCGATATTCTTGTGGCCTGAACGTTACACCGAACTCAAAGAGAAACACGGGTCAATTTGACATGGACTGTCATGTCAACTTCCGAGTTCAAACTGGAAATCGGTGGGACCAATTGACAACAATTTTGTTGCCTGCGAGTTGCACTGAATTCAAGAAGAAACACGGGTCAATTTGACAAGAAAGCCAACTTCCGATCTCTCGAAGAAAATTGGTGATGCAGCCACAAAGTGACTTTTTTTATAACATAAGGAAAAATAAACAACTCACTATTAAAAGTTCCAAGCGTTTCTCTTCTTGAATTGGCTCTTCGTCTTCTTCTTGTTTTGGTGCTGTTCTAGTACTGGACTTTCAAGAACGATTGCTTATCAAAAGGAGGGGGAAGAAGTGGTAGGAGGGCGCGTGCGGTTAACAACGACACGCGTAGCGGTCGGTGTTCTCAATAGAGCGCACGTTGTGGTGTCGATTTACGGGGCCTCCTATACTTTCACCAATTTTTCGTGGTTTTGGCTTTTTTTGTCTTTTTTCTAATCAAATTTCCAAATTTTCCTAAGAAATAAGATATGTATGGAAGGTTTTTCATGTAAATATCACAAGACCACCTCCGTTTTCATTATGAAAACTCGTTTTTCTTCATTCTCTGTCTTAGGTTTTCTGCCAAATATCCATGTTAATTTTTTTAGAACTCAAACAAAACCTCAAGAAGGGCTCTAGTAGCCAGTTTTCGATTAGGAATGATGGAAAAAGGGGGAACATGTTATTCCTACTCGCGCTGCCACGTGAAAACTGGCTCAAATTATGTGCTGGATAGTTTCAAACACAACGGTTTCAAACCCGCCAACTCACTGTATGGAGGGCGAATAATATGCCTTTTGCAAAAACCTAAGACATTCTCTAACACTTCACGCGTCACTTGCTCGTTTTTTTTCGAACCGTGATGATCTGAAATGTATATGTAAAAATCCGAAAAAACAGAAGGAATGCCTGTTTTTCAAAGGCGATTCCTTCTGACAAAAAATTTTTTGGGACAGTATCCATATGGGACCCTCCTAGAGGTCTTCACTTGTGGTCGTCAATGAATTCAGCCGTACAAATTTGTATGGAATTCATAGCGCCCATGTTGCATCAGAATGCCTCGAGAAGTTGATCCAGATATTGATAAATCCTTGGTCCATTTTCAACCATTCTGGAAATACTGTCCCTCCACTTTTTGGCTGTTCTTTCCTGATTTGTCTTCCCAATCCATGTTCGTGTCTGAAAGAATAGAACGATAAAATCTTGTTGATGAGTCTTCTACAGTGTTCAGACAAAGACTCAATTTGTTCACTGAAACTTCTTGTGAGTTCCAACCCATTAAGACTAGTAAACTGATCAGACTAATAAACAGACACTCCCAATGCAAATATCAGTAGCACTCTTTTGAGCCTATTTCAAATTCGTAAACTGCTTCGGCAATGAACAAACTTAGAGCACGTGTGTTTGTTACATGTCGATAAAATTTTTTCCGTTTTGTCTTTATCCATCGGCTCGTTGTAACATCCTCACAAGTTTCCTCAAAATCATCTGCAAAGTCATCTGCGAGATAATTTTTGAGAAGAACACAACGCAGACAATAAATAACTTGTTCTCGCTTTCACGGCGTCTGATTAGTCAACTCTCTCTTATCCATACACGCTGTTAATCATTATTTTCAAGTTAAAGTAGCAGCATAGTGCATAAACTCACCATGCAACATTCAATTCGAACCACTCTGGCTGGGCTGACTTTGAAACCGGCGTCCTCTTCTTCCAAATACGGATGTAACAACACATCGTGTAGTCCTCGTCTCTCAGATGTTGTATCACAAGTAGCATGAGTCAAGTAGTACCTCGACAATGCTATGATGTTCCAAATAGTTTGTATATCTGAAAACAGGTCATGAAAATCTTTCAGATTCACTGAGCAATAAGCTCTGTCCGTGTGTTTGTCTATCCAGCACCCAACACCGTATAACTTTTAACACGTGGTCATGGTTTACCTGACATGTGGTTAACTACAGGAACTCGATTTTTAAAAAGGTGTCGGGAATGAACAGAATTATGCCAATTTGGTACCTACGAAGCTATGATTATATAAAAACGGAAAATGACAAAGTTTACGGTATGATCACAGTATTTACTGTAAACTCTCCGCTGGTGAATGCTCCAAAACTTATCTTCTACAATTTTTAATAAGGCTACGACTAACATGAAAATACGCTACAATTGCTGTGTGTCTGACAATTGGTATGTCATTAGCGACAACTGGGTTCTAGAAGCTTTATCCGCCTGCAAATTTTTAAATGAATCAGTGAACAGTTTTGAGATGCCACTCCATTATTATCTCGCCTATCCCGGTTTCAATTTCCTATTCCGTTTATCAATTAAGATGTTCCTTGCGTCCGTTTTGAGCAAGGCGTCCTTTTTATGTCATAGCAAGTTTTTCAGAATACATCTTTGTCATTTTTCAGAATACATCTTTGTCATCTTTGTTGAAAAAACCTTACCGTTTCAGCCAGCTTCATTGACAGATTTTTGTAGTTCTAAACATCTTTGAATCATTCTCTGGGTCATTTTATTGTCTCTCCCCAAGGATGCCCTTCGTTTTCGGTGTTCCGATATGCTGAAATACTAATTTTTTTAGTTTATGTCACGTAATGACGCATTTCATGTAGCAGTGTAATTTACAACTAGATTAAAGAATCGAAAGTTAATATTTTGTGAGGTTTGGCGGGCTATATCAGTCGAACTAACTCAAAAATCACTGTCAAGCTTTGATCTTCCGAAATTCTACGGTTGACCCTTTGGTGGCTTACTGATGCATTCCTGACGTTGGTGATACAACAAATGAGAACTACCACGCTTAATAAATCTCATAAATGAGAACTAGGACAAATCAGAACTGTACAGATAAAAATTCAAGAAAAGAGTGAGTTTCAGTCTCGCTACAATGAATTTTCAATATAAATCCACGTTCTTATTTGTAAAGTTCTTGTTTGTACTAGTTTTCATTCATAACAGTTTTCATTCGTTCAGTTCTCTTTTGTTGTACCACTATGAGATCCAGCGAGTTTTAAGAAAGTTTCGAAATTTTGCTAATTTGAAAACTCACCAACCCTATTAAATATGAAGCTGGTTTCATCCTTTCCATGTCGTAACTCCTAATTCAACTTGTAGCCTTGTCGAATTGTCCATTTAACCTCCAATTTCTTTTCGCTTGTCATCAACTCCATCACGAGCAACAGCTTCTGAAATAACAGAAATTTCCTTTTGTTTTTTTTCATAATCTGAATAATTTTTTTCAAATTTGTACTAGAAACATTAAAAATCACCTCACAGTTATCAATCCATTGTTTTTAATCGAAATTCCAGAGTCATTCATCCTTTTTGATCGATCCAATTGTTGAGTTCTCATCTTCAAGCTCAAAAAAGCACTGCTTGCTTCCTCTATTCGAAAGAGGAGAAGGGTCCCTTCTTCTTCTTCTTCGTTTACACATTTCTTGGCAGCCAGCCAATGCTGTCCGCGTTGAGAAATAGAGATAGCGCGATCAATAGGCAGCCACATTTGCGGTGGTCTAGCGACCGCGTTTAACATGGGACGGGATGCTCAGCGTCTCCACACCGTTTTCGATCTCTCCGCTGTCATTTGACGTCTGCGCTTCTTTGTAAAAACGCCAACTAGTGAAGACAAAGAAGAAGACCCTCTTCTCCTTCTCTCAGCTACGTCACACATCATGTGATTGAAGCGACCACAACAGAGACCTCACTGGAGCGCGGTTGCACTAACATCTATTTTTCCTTGTTCTTTTTTTACTTGCTTTAGGAATAGGTAGTTTTTCACAGAGGAATCCAATTTCTCTTCCGCTTCACAGTTGTTTCTCTCGTTTAATGCATATTCATTTCAAAACATTTTGAGCAACGGAACCCGATCAAACGAACATCATGCAATATGTAATAGTTCTCGGACCAAATTTTTGAAGAAAGCAAGTTGTGAGTGTTTCTTTTAAAAAACAGAACAAATACCGCGGATTCTGGCATCGAGCAAGAAGGGAAATACAAGGCGATCCGCTGCCCAAAATTTTGATTCTCACTGAAAAGCGTCAAGTAATATGAAAAAAAGCTGAATACAGCTATTTCAATTGCTGCATATCAATCGAAAATTTAAAAACATAGCGTGCGAGTCTTTCATAGTAAGCATTTGAACACAGAATACTTTCTGGCCCATAAATCTTCAAAGCTTCAATTCGGAATGATTCGATACCGTTTTGTCAGACCCAAGAAGAATTATGACGTATTGTTGTGTTGACTAAAACATAGAAAATACGTAATTTGAGCGGCAAGTAAAAATAATCTTTCCCCAAAATGCAATTTTACTGAAACAAAAAATTAACTTTGGTTAGTTAATATGCAATTCAACATATTTCTGTCTGACAGAGAGACTGCTGGATATGATAAAAAACGTGAAAGGCTTGAACCCGTGTTGAAAAATAGGTGAGCCTTGGTGCAACAATGAGAAATCAGATGCTGTACTCACCGGTGGTTCGATCCATTCTTTTGTTACATACAGATTCTCATTGAGCTCGCAAGTAAGTGGGTATAGATAGCTGTTTAGTACAATTTGGAACAATAAAGTTGGTTTCAAACTTGAGACTGGTATTTCAATGAAGTAGTGAAGTATGCAACAGTCATGATCAGCGTAGTTTTTGAAAAAAAAATCAAGGGATGAATAGGAGATGTTTCCGTGGCGTGTGCAGTTTGCGAGACGGAAATTATGAAAATGTACTTCTTCACAGTAGCTGTGGTTACTGAGAGCAACTAGGATGGAGTTTTCGTTGAGATGTACTTATTAAAAAATCAGTATGAATATAGAGGAAGCTATGAGTCTGGAATATATAATTTTCAGATATAAAGCATGACCGACAACAATCATTTTCTCTGATTCAAAGTAGTCTCTCAGCAGTGGAAAACGGCACATCAGGAGATTTGTTGCACAAGGATGGGAAAAAATGAAAAAAAAAAGTCATTTGGGATAATATACCGAAGCGCACAACCAATAACTTATCTTCTGATTTGGTGGTTAAAACAGTCTCCGAACTTATGAACGGACGACTGTTTTTTCTGCTTGGTTTGAAGGCTCATGAATGGTTCTCTTGAAATTCTGTTAGTTACAAATCGAAACGTTGGTAGTCTCTTTCGAACGTTTCAGGGAAAAAAGATGAATGAGCAAGTTGTGTTGACGTGCGATTCGGAAGTTTCATTGTTCAATAAAGACAAATCTCCCGATTATACACATTACTAACCTTCGACTAGAAGAAATCTAGCATCCACCAACTTCATGGTTGTAATTCAGAGTGTCTTCATTATGGCATCAAACTATACTCATGCCCTGAAAAATTTCACAACACAAACTATTCCAAAAATGGGTATTTCAGCATGTCCACGCTAAAAACTGAACATCAAAGAAATTTTAAAAAAATAGAAAAAGAAAAAGAGCTAATGTATGACGATATCGAGCCAATATCTCTAATTATCACAGCATTCTCAAGCTACTTCGACAAATCGTTATAGATCACCTATTTTCTCTGCTTTACTGAACCACAGCAGGTTACTAGTAACCTGAATACAAATTTGTTTTGTTCTATAACGGATCTTCACGGAAAAAAAGCTTTCTTTGAAGTGGGCCTTTGCATTCACTCAATAAACTTCAACACGATTGTACATGTTTATTCACAACATTCACAACACAAACTACTTGAAAAATGGATATTTTAGTGTGTCCACGCCAAAGACTCAAAACCGGAGAAAATAAATCATAAATATGAAAAAAAAAGATATCGAGCCGGATCCCTCTAGTTTTCAGTTTGCGTCATGAAGGTCTCAAACATAACGATTACATTTTAAAGCTCCTAGTTTTGAAGTTTCCATTTTTTCTCTATGCTGAACAAAATTCTAAAACCTGAAGCTTTACTCTCCGTGCCATAAAAGTGTAGTCTCCCATTTCGTATAGTAGTAAAGTGCTTTCATGTTTTTTGTCGAATCGGAAAACTTGACGACAACGTGCATTTTTTCCTGGACCCTCTTCTTTTTCACTTCTTTGTTTTTTCTCTTTTGCCATTTCACTTTCCTAGACTTCTTGGGAGAGGTCGTCTTATTCTGCTCCATGATTTTTCTGAATTTCCCTCTGTCTTTCTTTCTATCCTTCATTGCTGATTCAAAATTTAGGAACCTTTTTTGTGAGTTTTATTTGTTAATGACGAAGGTTACATTTTTTTGATTCAGAGGATGCGAATTCACTGACACCAGTTGGTTTTTAGAGACGTTTTCAACTTGATCCATTGTGATTTTTGGTTTGGTAAGTTTTTTGCAGATTTGATTTCATTACTATTGAATTTCAATGCATAATTGTTTATAGAAACTTTTTCCAGGGGTGCGAATTCACAGAAATCCAATATGATTGTTTGTTGACGCCTTCAACTTATCTGCCGTTGTGAAGTGTATATAATTTTTGATAGAGAGTTTTCTAATTGTTTTTTAAGTTTTTGAAAAGAGTGAAAATTTGTCAATTGAACTTTTTTTCTCTCAAATCCATTTTTCGAGAAGCCCCAAAGTGCCTGCTCTCTATAATGTGTTTATAATGGGAGCAGAAAAAATTCATAAACGTGGCACCCTGAACTTCCTAACAAAAGTGACAACAGCAGCCAGGTACACCAGACAAGGAATTAACTGCCGATAGGTCATAGAGATGCCAAAAAATTCAACGCTTCCCACTTCCAAACACATCGTTAACCCAACATCATATGAAATGATGATCTTGTCCCGATACACATCTTCAACTTCCGTCACCAGGGATCCGACACTGAGAATATTGACAATTGAATCAAACTGACATTTATGAGCCAACTCTTCATTTTCTTCTTCGAATCGTTTAATATCTTTTTCTAACTTGAAATACTCACTGAAACCATGCGTATGCAAATCGACACAGCTTCAGAGTTGGTGAGAGCTTCATAACCTGCATTCTAGATGAATGGACATCCAAATCTGTGTATTGTTAAACGTAGAAGAAGGTGTAGAACAATTCTTCCCATTAGCCGTGTTTCGAAGTTCTTGGGTTCGAAATAGCTGCTCTCTAATCCAGAATTTGGGAATCGAAAAACTTCGAAAATTGTTTGAAAAATCAAATGAAACCTGGGCATTAATATGGTCAAATACATCTTATTTTCCAATTTTGAAACAGAATAACTGCAAAAACCTAGCAAATTCCTTGTTATCGACAATCAGAAACGCCGTAAATAAACATAGACGGCCTCCCCGTAAATCGACACAAAATCGTTGCAAGACCCACTCGTTGTGAAAACCTATGCGCCTTTAATCACAATGAGTGCGCCATTGAATTGGAGTGCCTAGAAAAATGAAATCCAACTGTTTGTGGCATTTTTAGTTATAGCATTCGATTTTAAAATCGCAAATTTTGAAAAAATAGGTTTGAGAAAAAGCGCAAAATTAAAGATATCGTGGAGAACTCAATATGCCCGAAAAAATTGAAACCGTTTTAAAATGATGATTTGGGATCAATGTGGGGAGTTATTGAGAAAAGGTTGAAGGTGTGGTGATAAATGGGTATAATTGGTGCATCAACGTCTTGGACATATGGAAATACATGTGACTGAAGATGGGATTACTGCATATGTTATCCTGGAGGTCCTCGGAATTGATTTCTTCAATTAGACCCTCAACTCCACATTCTTCGCGGTTGATATTCAATTCCATATCATTGTATCCGCTGTTTCTTACACTGGAGACTGGAATCTAAGGAGGTTTTTTTTATTATTGGTCATCTGTTCGATATTATCGAGTTGAGTGAGAAGTGGAGCATTTTGCCTTTGTTTAATATGATTCTTAAGACGCCCTACAACAGATACGCTGCTACTGGCAATCCAGTGGAAATAAGAATCACAATGATTATAAAATTGTTCAACTAACTTACCCTTTGCCGTGAATTCCATTGAGATTTTCGAATTTTAAGAAGCTGTTGAGCTTCAGTGGAAACTTCGTTTTCTGGGCTCGAAAAAAAACATAGTTTGTAATTTTTACGTTCAAGCTTCTTTGTAGGCGTTGTGGAAAAAATTTGAACATCATCGCGTTCCCTAAGAAATAGATTTTCTGTTTTTTTCGAGTCGGTATTTTTTATTAAAAAATTTGTTCAGTAGTTTTCTGTTTAGGGCGGGTGGTTTGCTGGAAAACAATCTATTTATATTTTTGAATTTGATTTTGGACTAAGCACAGTAGGTTTAATATAAGTAATTCCTGGACTTTTGATCGGGTTTTGTTTAATAACATTCAGTTTGTTATCCAAATCCTTTTCACCATGAGCCACAATCGACGATTTCTCACATTTTTTTCTGAGGTGTCCACAGTTTTGGCGTATGAGGAAAAAAAATATTCTCGGAATTTTTTGTAATGCAGAAATTGGTTCTTTCAAAGGGAAAAATGCGACTTTTCAAAGACCTTTTTTTACATTTTTTGAAATTTGGAGTTTCAGAAGGTTCCTAACCGTTCGATGTGCTTGGCGCATCCATTATCGCAATTTTTGTACTTTGTTTGGTAGTTAAGGACTTCTGAGGCTCATTTTCGAGAATTCCGACCCGAAAATGTTTTTTTTGTTTAGATTCCCTGAAAAAAAAACGATAAAATTTGTTTAGCTTTGGTCTTATTAGAAAAGTAACTTGTAATTAAAATTGAACACAAAGAACAAAACGTGTCAAACTCAAGTTGGAATAATGGAGAAAAGTCTATTTGAAGTGAGCAGAAATAGATACTTGAGTTCAAAATTCGAGAATTACGTGAAAAACTAACTGTTTTCTGAACCGGAATCGATACAATTTTTGATACAAATGACTACAAAAGACGGTTTTTTGGGTTTATAGGATAGCATTGAGTATCAAAAAAAAACAGCAAAAAATAATTAATTTTTTGAAGCAAATTTTCCATGTTTCATATTTGTTATTTCTGACTCGTCTTTCAATTGTTTTTATTAATAAGGGTTATTTTTCGAAGAAAAAAGTTTTTCTCTCTTTCTTTTTCAATAAGTTTATCCAATTTTGAAGTGACAATCTGGGTTTTGTGAAATCAAAATACCGACGAATTTCAATTTTTTCATTCCGAATTTGCTGGTAAAATTATTCAGTTTATGAATTTATGTTTCTTTTTACAACTTGAACGGCAATTTTTTCCTGAAATTATAAACGAATACCGTTCTTATCCCTCGTTTTTGCCTCAATCACTTTCCATTTCAACGTCGGTCCCTTATTTTTCATAATCATATTATTTCTCTTGTTTTTTTATCACTTTTGGCAAACACACACTACGTCGTTCTCCTTCTCATTCTCCTCTCTTCTCCTCTTCTATTCGTTTTTTTTCTCCCTAGCCATTGCATGACTTAGCCTCCTTTTCGAACACTCTTCTTTTTTCCCTTCTATCTCTACTCCATTATGTCTCATTCTGCCGGCAGCTTTTCCGTCGCCTTCGACGGCTGGCCAAACCACACGAATTGATCGAAGGCAAGTGTCCTACCCTCTTCGCTGTGTGCGCTATTTTTCCATTCTCTTGCATCAACACAACACACAGCGTGCGCGCCGCCGCCTCGAGGAGACCCTGGCTGTGTGCTTCAGTGGTTTGTGTGCGCCGACCACCTCCCAACCAACACAGCGGCGCGCGCTATCTTTCTCTGCTGTCCTGCCTCCCAGCACCACCAGGCACCCCTTCCTTCCACCGCTACACGTTATAAATGTGCGCTACCCCGCCGTTTTGCCTCCTTCCTCACCCCGTCGCATCGATCTCGGATGCCGGGGCAGCAACATTAGGGCGGCAGCAGAAGGAAAGAGACGAAGAGAAAAAGAAGAATTGCGTGTCGCGACGAGTGTCCTACTGCTGTTGAAAGGGACGAAGAGAAGGGGGAATAAGATTGGGCTAGCCGATGGAAAACGAGAGATAACACAACTTGTGGAGTGCAAAAAAAGGACTTTGAACACAGAGAGAAGGGTGTTGAACGGCTACACTGTATCTTTGGAGCTGCAGAAAAGAAGGAGGGATCGGATAATTGGGTGGACAACTTCTGGAAAAATTTCAGATGAATTTTCTGTAAAAAAAAACAACACATTTTTTGTTGTTGGTGGAATATCTTTATCATCACCGGATTTGGAAAAGAGCCAGAAAAAAATAGATTCAATTTGAAAAAAGCGCTTTGGTTTTCTGAACAGGGCTAGGCAAATTATTTGTTCGATTATTTGAAAAAATTGATATTTGGGGTATAAGTCATATAATTTGCTTGACCAATTTATTTGAATTTTTCAAATCAAATATTAGGTTGGCAAGAAAGTAACTGTCCATTACTTTGACGCGCTGTATCCATCCAAGTAAATGCGACTACGTTTGGTCAAATAATTCATTTTGCAACCCCAATACATAGTAACACACCACAAAAGTTTGAGTCCACCAACGGGATTCCTACGGTAGTTGTGATACAAAATGCAACTAGCCAGAATTCATTGCTTGTCCAGAGTTTTTCAATTATTCTGGAGGACTGAAGAGTATTTCATTTTTAATGAAATGCGGGTTTTATGTATATGTGTTTGCATTTTACTGACAGCAAGAACAAAAATTCCTAGTCCACTTGTCAAGGATTGCATACTCTTACAATCATTAACTGAGCAGGTAGTAAAAATCCAAAATTGTTAAAAATGTGAATTTTTCTGAAATTCTCTCGATTTTCCATCGTTTTTGGTACTGATAATAAACAAAAACTAGTTTTTTACAATTCTTGATAGTCAATTATTATTCAATACCACTAACTACAAAAGTGGCTTTTTGACAGTCGCTTCATTTCTATGAACGCCATTCATTCTGAAAAAGGAATGCTCACAGAGTTTGATGACTTTCGCAAAGTTTCACCAAATTATGTGTCTTTGAGCACAAAACCTGTTCGAATTTTCTAGTTTAGAGTTCCAAGAAGTCTAGTTTATAAGGTATTATATTCACTACGTTTTGATGTGGCTGTTGCCAGCTTCAGGAGGCGACAAGAAATGAGAGTAATTGTGTTTTGTAGAGCTAATGCAAGTATATAATGTTTGTGAAAATTTCAGACTTCCCAAGCTTTTGAAGAGTGAGTCAGGAAAAGCTGAACAATGGACAGTTACTTTCTTGCCAACCTAATAATTCATTTGGTCAAATATATTTGACTTTTTTCAAATAAATTCAAGCAACATTTACGGGCTTTTCATATCAAAATTTTATGAAATATTGGTGGAGTTACAGTTTTTATATTATTTTAAAAAAGTAAGTTTTGGTTTTTATTCACTTGATTTGAGAGGAATCAAAAAAATACTTGAAATCAAAATACACGATAGTTTCATTTTTTGTTGCGGACATTTTGTGAAAATAAGACATGTTATTTGGAATTATTGAAAATTTCTTGATAATTTTACGAAAAATTTCAAATATTACTTGATCAACTAAATTGCTCGAGAAAAAATTTAAGCATTATTTGGTCAAACGAATCGCTTGACCTCTCAAGCAATGCCAAGCCCTGCTACTGAAACTTTCACCGATTCTGAATATTTTTAGTTATTTAGAATTTTGAAATTCTTCACATAATTTTATAAATTTTGCGGTTATTCACGAACAAAAAAAATTTTGATTCAATTTTTATGGCTGCAATGAATGAATGCAATAAATGTGTCTCAAAAATTGAACCAAATCGCCAATAACCGTGTTATGGTTTCACTCAAGCGTCTTGTTGATGGAACTTTTTTTTAAGTACCGATATCAGGTGCCAATTTGGAAGAGTATTCTTAACTTTTTCCAGGTTTGCGTTTTCCTTGAGTCATTGCTTTCCTCTTTTCTTTCTTCTTTTTTCTACCGAAATTTCCGTTTTCAAGTGTCGTTTTCACAGGAAGATGCGGGATAGACTGGCTCACACATATGGATGAAGAGGGAAACAATGAGCTCCGCATAAATGAATAAGTAGCACGAATAAGAAGAGTAAGGTCTGAAAGAAGAATAACATCTCGATTTCCTGAAACATCCCCAGTGTAAGTCTCACTTTAATACATTTTCTAGTAAGTTTATTTGATTTTCAGAGACCTGATAGTTACATAATTCCAGGTATTAGCGATGAAAAGCTACAGCCGCAAATTTTGGAAAAAAAGAAGAACAAACATCAATGGTAAGTTTGAATTCCAAAAGGGTGAAATTCGCTCAAAAAATCCAAAAGTTGTCATTGATCACCACTGGCAAGAGGTTTCATTTTCTTGTGAAGTCACTGAAGACTCTAGATATTTGGATTTCAAAAAAGTTTTCGTGTAAAACTGGTTGCACTCAATTAACTCAGAATCCAGAATTCGAGTATCCAAAATGTCATTTTTATATAGTTTGCTTTTCAGAAATGACAAGACCAGAAGAAGAGTGAAAAGAATAACTATCAAGCAATTCAACTCGTAATGTCAATGATCAATCTATAATTACATCTTGCTCGAATCTCCAGTACTACTTGTCTTATTTCTCTTGCTGTTGAACATTTTCATTGTTTTTTACCTTTTACTCATTTATTTCAACGGATTCTTCTTTCCTCTCATTCTCTTTCCCACTTATATATTTTATCCTAAAAAAACAAATTCTAATTGATTCTCTTTCTACATCATCTCTTTCCTTCAGATGTTCAATAAAATAGTGCTTGGAATTAGTCTCGTCTTAACTTCTCCAGAGCTTGAAGTAACTTCTGAATTAAAGAACGTTCCGACAACATAGTCATGTTGAACTGGGCAGTTCATCAATTCATGTCAAAGAGAAGCTGAAAGAAACTTCGATCGTCAAGCGAAAATCCAACTGTTTTTCTAGGTATCAGAACTTTAGTTTTATTGCTTTGTCAGATTTTTTTAATCTAGTTTTTTTTTTCGATTTTTTGTTTCTTCACTGGCTGCAGTCAATGCCGGATTTCACTTGCATTATGATCAGCATCGGGTCGCCATTTCCTCAAAACTAAAAACTTTGGATTTTAAAAATTGTGAATTCGTTGAAACCAAACATACCTGAATACAAAGTTGAAAGGAATAGCGAGAAACATTGCTCGCGAAAAAATCCGAAATCAGCCGGCTTGTCAGGGAATCATTTTGGATATCGCTTGTTTGTTGGTTCCTTCACCAGGAAACATTGAGAGGTTTTCGGGCTATCAGAAAGATTTATAGCTCTGGATCATAGGAGCAATGTGATTTTTTTTTTAAAAATTGGCGAAGGAAATCTTCAGACTCAACAAAATCAACAAACGCAAAAGGAACGCGACGTCGCAAATAATAATTTCCAGGCAACAACTGACTTGCCAAAAAAGGTCCACGAGCGAACAAAATTACTATTGATTATTTTGTGGTCACCAGGACAATAGAGACGGCCGCGGCCGTCCGCTTGCGATCGTTGTAAAACCCATACTTTCGCCGATAAGAATCGGCCGCTGACCTAGGTTCCCAGAAAATTCCTCTTTTTTTCTCAAGCATTTTGATATCGAGAAAGTTTAAGCACTCCGAGTGGTGGTGAACATTCTAGCAATACATAAGCATGATACCTCTATTCTAATTAAGATCGGGAGTCCGGATGTGATCATAAATACAAAGCCACCAGGCGTTCAAATACGATCATCGCATCTTTTTCAACACGTAGCACAGTCAGTAACGCTATTGTTGATTTCCCAGACTAGTCCCAGATTCAAGTCTACCAGAAGTACCTATAACCACTTTCAGGCAACTCTTTCCGTTTCAGCCTTGGAAGTAGCCTGGCATTCCAACAGAAGCGCTACCGGCGTCGGCGCTGTTTTCCCGGCGCAAAAAAAAACCCTGATACATATGAAGTCAAAATCTCGATAAAAAACATTTCTTGATATTTCTGTCAGTTGGTACTTCGGAAAATCTTCTTCGGAAAAATTCCGAAATTTTTAAAAATTGAGTAAATTCAGGATGAAGACCCATCAGAAAATTGGATCAAAACTTTGTTAAAGCTGAATCAATTGGCTTGAAAGTTCATCGGAGCATCATTGGTGAAGACCAAAGTGTATACGCTCAATTTCAGATTTTCAGATTCGTTCTGATGATCACGTCGGCTGATATTCTGAAACTGTAAGAAATGACTGTTTTTGCGTTTGGTGACATATGATTTTAACTTTGAGTTGAAACCTATTGAAAACCAAGCCTATGAAGGCAAAACCGCGCAAATATGATAAAATTTGTTCGAAATAGGATGAATCGGGGCTCAATATACGGAATGCACATTTTTAGCGCGTTCAAATATTAACTGCTAGTTTGGGAAAGTCACACTAAATTCAATCTCGCTAGAGTTGTGTAACATCAAACTTCCATGCGAACAGTTCTCTTGAACCCCATCTTCTAAAAATACAGAAGAAATGCGAATGATACAACCACAACGCTAACTCAAGATCATATGTCTAAAAGGCGCTGTTAGGCCTGAACTTCATAATTTGTCGGAAAATTGCTCCAAATCGACTGAAATTCCACAAATGACTCATTCATGTCTTTTATTATGGTATATTATGAAAACTTGAAAAAAAACTGAAGATTTGAAAAAATTATAATTTTTCGGGTCCACGAAAAAAAAGTTTGAAAATGATTTACCATGAACATTTTGTGTATTTTTCTGTTTAGAACTGATAGTTATACAAATCCAAATGAAAATTGCAGGGTTTAGCATTTTATTCATCATTCAGAACGGGCCAAGTATCTCCACCGGATGTGGTAAATCGTTCAGTTCCATCATTGGATTGAATTGGCAGGAAATTTTGTCGGCAACAAATTTATTTGTGGGTTCGAAATTAATTTTCGACAAAAGTCAAAATTCAAAAAAAAAATTGGAAAAATTTTGTATTTCTGTCTCTAGAGATGAAATCCGAGTTTTATATTCCTGTCGCCTTTTTTTCAGTTTCCAGGTGTTCTTCAAGTGTGAAATCGTTGTGGAACGACTTGACCGATGAGTCATCACAAGATCATTGGACCAAAAGATCGAAATATCAAAATACGTGTTATATTACTTTTCCACGTCTACAGACACGCCCCTTTGATGGAAGAGAAAATATCAGTCCTCTGATCCACGGCCACCAGCCCACCCACGCAGTATATAGACTCGGCCCAAAGCATTTCAGTCTTTATTAGACCGGGCTCGGAATTATGCATTTTTTTTAGTCTAACAGAGTGTGTCTTTTTCTGATAGCATGGTTTGATTTGAGATGGAAACCATGGATAACAGACAGTTCTCAACGCCGCTCAGGATTTTGAGCGATGTTAATTGCCATCGCTCTTTCCTTGACTACCGGAGTGTCTCTTGCTTGCTAATGGTCCCTGAAATAAGGTTCCAGAACAATTCGAGGCTCATGATGATTTTGGTCCCTCATTTTGCAGGTTCACACATTGAAAACCAATGTACACTTGGCGCCGAGGCGCTTTCTTTCTCTGACAGAAAACCTCTCACGCGGGCGCGCTGCCTCGTTTCTTTTTTCTTCCTCACCCCCGTTTCTCTGACTCTGCCCGTCGCCTCAACAGAATTGAAAATGTGTCCAGCGAGGACGGAAGAAAAGAAAAAGAGGCTTCCCTCCCCCTTGTGGAGGAAGAAAGATTGGTCTTTGAACATAGAGACAAGAACGGTACACGGAGGATTAGACTGTTATGCGTTTTTTTTCTTATGCAAAATAAGATGAAAAAGATCGAGAGAGTATCAAGTACAGATAGAAAGAAGCACACAAAGCGGTGTTTTGGATACGGGCATCCTTTTATGAAGGGAATGACGAGCCGTTTCTGGAACACTGAGTGCTTGTTTTGAGTTTTATTAAGCTACTATTAGACGTTGCCCTCAGTTTTGAGAAAGGGGAAGTTGTGTTTTGCACCTTTTTTCGCTTCTGTAGCAATATTTTAAAATGAAATGAGCAAATTATGATCCTATAACAATGATTTATGGCGCTCAAAGCCCACTTTAATAGCCCGATAAGCTTTTTATAGGCTGTGGGATGTTATTTGGGCCTTGAATAAAATGGTTCTGAGTTGCTACACTGCGTGCAATATCTATAGGACCCCCCTCGATTTTAGGTGTCTGGGCAAAACCAAGAAAGATATCGAAAAACTGTGAATGCCATTCGACTCAGAATGCAAAATAACCCCCGGAAACAAATTTCCATGATCTTACCACTTTTCCTACTCCCGTACTACCAGAAAGTCACTTTTGCAAGCGTGCAATATCTATAGGACCCCCTGAAATAGTTGGTAGATTTGGGAATTTTTTGTGATTTTCTTACAGGAAAACACCTTAATTTCATTTGTTTTGATCAGTCCTTGCTGTTTTCACTTGAGTTATCAGGAATTATTAGCTTCTGCCATGGTTTTGAACACTCCATTTCAGTGAAAAATGGCTTTTTGGCTCGTTTTTTGAAACTCTGAACGATTTTCCGAGAATTCAAGGTGTATAACCATTCCAATATGATTCAGAAATAGTGCTTTTGAACTGAGAAACAATATTTCACTTTTAATTATTGTTCACGGTTAGACCCTTCACCCCTACACAGCTGTGCTGCTGAAGAAAAACACTTGATTCTTGTTGAGAGAGGGATCGTCGATGTGTAGAGATTTCAAATCAAATCAGTACTTCATAGAAATTGAGCTTAGATGTTCTGGATAGAGTATTAACTACGCAGTAACTTTATAACTCAAGAGAAGTGTTAAATACAAAGTATTTTTTCAGTAGAAAGCGTTCCTACTCTGGGTATGCCTGTTTCGTTGTGAATAATTTTGAATTGTGGAGGAGAAATGCCTCGGCAAGTAAAACATAACCTCTAACATTTGTGTTTCTACTTTTCTGAACACGTCAAAGATGAATTAAACTCAAATTTCTAATCGGGAACTACAACACATCGACGATCCCTCTCTCAACAAGAATCAAGTGTTTTTCTTCAGCAGCACAGCTGTGTAGGGGTGAAGGGTCTAACCGTGAACAATAATTAAAAGTGAAATATTGTTTCTCAGTTCAAAAGCACTATTTCTGAATCATATTGGAATGGTTATACACCTTGAATTCTCGGAAAATCGTTCAGAGTTTCAAAAAACGAGCCAAAAAGCCATTTTTCACTGAAATGGAGTGTTCAAAACCATGGCAGAAGCTAATAATTCCTGATAACTCAAGTGAAAACAGCAAGGACTGATCAAAACAAATGAAATTAAGGTGTTTTCCTGTAAGAAAATCACAAAAAATTCCCAAATCTACCAACTATTTCAGGGGGTCCTATAGATATTGCACGCTTGCAAAAGTGACTTTCTGGTAGTACGGGAGTAGGAAAAGTGGTAAGATCATGGAAATTTGTTTCCGGGGGTTATTTTGCATTCTGAGTCGAATGGCATTCACAGTTTTTCGATATCTTTCTTGGTTTTGCCCAGACACCTAAAATCGAGGGGGGTCCTATAGATATTGCACGCAGTGTAGGGTTGATGTACATAAATTTTCAAACCACATGTGGCATTTCAAATTCCTCATAAAGCAAATTTTCTCCATAGAGTGCGTACTTTAGTTCCAAAAACGCTATTTTAGGCTCTAAATTGTCTTTTCCGACTTTTTCAGTCTAGTTATTAGTCCTAATTAGTGATTTTTAGACACTGAATGACACAATTTAAACTTATTTCCTTTGTTTCTTCTTTTGATTCTCAAGCTCTAAGCCCCTCCCAATTAAGAAATGTCAAACCCTCAAACTTCGGAAACCGAAATTTCCTATTTCAAACCCTTTTTGGACCACCTGGTCGAATTGTTTTCAACCCCGAAAACATCATTACGTCAGGTCATTCATCGTTCAAAGCCCTCCCTTCAACCTCTCTCTTCCTCTCCACTTTCCCCCACTTTTTTGTCAACCACGCCGCGCCAAAAGGCAGCTGGCCGCCACGTTATTTTATCTATTTCTCTCGCGCCATTCGTTCTCTTTCTTCACTCACGGGAAAATGAGAGAAAGAGGGAAGAGAAAAAAAGGTTTTGCAATGTTTGTCTCTCGTTTTCTATCGGACATTTGTTCTTTTTGCATTTGAGACTATTCTCTGTTGTTTTCTGCACGTTTTAATCTTTTCCGTGGGTTTATGCGTTTTTCTTTGTTTTCCTACACGTGTAGTCTTTGCCCTTCTCTTCAAACCTTTATTTATATTATAGTTTATTTCTAGTGAAAAAACACCTACTGGTGTTTTTTTTCTTTTTTCCCCGCCGCCGCGTTGCACTATTATTGTTGACGATCTCGCGGGGTTTCTCCTTTTTCGTTTCTCGTCTATTTCTCTGTTTTTAACGCTTTATTTCAAACTTCAGACTGCGTCTCATTTTATGTTCATCTCTCACATAGACCTCCCCGAGCGTAAAAGCTAGGATATCTTCTCATCCATCATTTCCTGATATAATCTTGGTTTTTAGATATTCCCTTAATTGCTTTTTTCGTGATTTTTGAACTTTCCAACTATAATTTCCTCGTCTTTTCTTTTTTTTGTGTCCAACTTTCTTGCATACTACAATTTGTATCATTCTCCTCGGAATTCGTGAATTTTTCTGTTTACAAACATCACGTTCTTCATAATTTTCCTATTTTTTTTCTGTTTTTCTGAATTTTTGAACTATTGTTTTTATCATAATTTTTCTTTGTTTATCACGTTTTCTCATTATCTTGAATTTTTCAAATGCCATTTCCTCGTGTTTTCCCACATTATCGCACACTATATTCATTCTCCTTTGATTTCATAGTTCATCCTCCTCATAGTTTTTTTCTATTTTACAAACTTCTTGTTCTTCATGGTTTTCCTATTTCTTCTAACTTTCTGAAGTTTCGATATATATTGTTTTCCTCGTGTTTTTTCTTCGTTTTTCACGTTTTCCTATTATCTTCTCATAATTACTTCAATGTGCCAAAATGATGTATACGTGATGCGCAAACGCAATAGACCCCCAAGGATGAGTTTTCGCAGCGGGTGGTCCTAGAAGCGGGGCTAATCCTAGGAGGGAGGTGCTCAGTCATTAGGGGGTGACCCTCTTAATTGGAGAGTATTCTCTCTCCCCATTTGCAATTGTTACCTCATAACATCATATGCTTTTTACTTGACCAAGTGACCATTGATCTTTCTCCTCTCCGTCTTTCTCCCTGCCCGCTTCTCCCCCTTTCTATTTTTGTTTACATTACACTTGAAATGTTTGGTTTGAGGTGCAAACAAACAATTTGCATGGCTAGCGGAAAAAGTGTAGTTTTTGAAATTGTAAACAGAACACTATTGATATGAGAAGCTCGTGGCTCTTGTTTTATGGAAAATTCTGAGCAATTTGAGGCACCTGAAAGCTATGAAAGATCACAGTAATTACATGATATAACCAAAACGGGCTCATATCATGTGCTGGGGATTTGGAAATCTATGATGTTAGGTGTTAGTACTGCTTTATGCTATCTTTGGAGTTTTTTTTCTTTTTTCTCCACTCCGAAAACACACTGGGGCGACCGCGCCAAGGCACAACATAACAAGGGCTCACTTTATGCGTGTGGTGGACATTGAGAGGTCTTCTCCCCTTTTTTCTCCTTTTTCGCGCGTTTCTATCTTCTTCTTCCGGGGGTCTTTCTTCTTCTTTTGCTCGTTGTTTTTCTGCATTCTCAGCCGTCTCACACTTCTTTATGCTCTTTTCTTACTGACTACTGCATAGAACACTCATTTCGCTCTCTTCTCTCTTGTTGAATGTGAGCGTGAGCTAATTCTGGCGCACTTTGGTCATAAGTGGTGTTTTCTTTCCGCCTTTTTTCTCTTTTGCCATGCCCTTCTATAGAAGGGAAAATTCACTCCGGGAGAAGAATTGGAAAACCTAGGATAGGAGGAATTTGGGGCAAAGGAAGTCCTAGAATCATGGTTATGGCACCTGTGACACTTGTAGGAGAGACTGATAGGTAGACCAGCATCAGATGGGTTACTGTAGCATTATCGTGTTTTTGTAAGTTTGATCATCTAGCAATAAAATTCTAGCATATTTTCAGAAACATCTCACCAGATGCATCTCTTCAAATGTTAGATAAGCTCTTTTTGAACACCTTGCCATAAACATACTGTTGAAACAGTAATCCTATTACCTGGTCAAGTGGTCATCTCTCCCACTCGCGTATGTTTTTTGTTCTTTGCGCACTGGATTGTTAGGCTAGGGTGCAAATAAACACAAATGTGTACATAGAGAAAAGTGTAGTTTAGCCATTTCAAACTGAACACCCCTTGAATCAAAATACCGTTAATTGAACCCAGGTATCCTTAGGCTTTTATTTCCCCCAAACTCGGGGGCACTAATTAGAAGGAACAACAGGGTTCATATTATATGTAGCCTGATCAAACGCCCATTTCCCTTCTTTCCTATCACAGAACCTTCTAATAGAGGCGGGGCGAGCCAGTGAGAAGGCAAATCTCAACCAGATGCTCATATCACGTGCGCCAAATTTGGGCATCTAGAGATATCTGCTCCCTTTTTTCTCCTCCCATTCGCGCGACGGCTTCCTCCTTTCTTTGCCCTCACTCATTCCTCTTCCCGCTGCATTGGCAACTTATATCCTCTTAATCTGGTGTGTTCTGTGTTTCCCTGTCGTGTTGTGCAACGCCTTCATCTTCTTTCTGCCTTCTCGCACTAATGCATTGGTAACTCATATCCCCTCACTTCTGTGAGTGTTTCTTTGTGTGTGTGCGCGCGTGAGTGCAAAAAAAGGAGGAGGCCTCTTTTATTTGTTAGTGCGCACTGGCCACTGGCCTTCTATGGACCCTCTCGCTATGCCCTTCTATAAGGGAGTATTTATCTCACAAGGGAAGTACTTTGAAAAAGTGGTTGGGAATTGGCGAAAAATTTGCACAAATGCTCTTTTAATATGCCTGAGTTCCCAAAAAAATTTTTAGCCTCTTTTCTTTTTATGAAAATTTTTTTCATATTTTTGGCTGAAAATTTTCAGACAAATTTATAAAATTTTCATATTCTCGGAAATTCGCGGTTCTGGGAACCCCAATTTGAAGTTAGTGTTATTCTACGCCCGATCCCAGTCTCTTTTACCAATTTTGGATCCATTTTCGAAAAATTCGAAGATGTAATAAAAATCTGACTTTTGAAAAAATCGGTATATCTCTCTTGAAAATGGTTTTGGGGACGAGAAATTTGGCAGGGAGCCTATTTTTATCCAATTGAACATGTCCTAAAACTTTCAGGAAGTTCTGAAAAAATTCGAAAATTTTGAGTTTTCGACCACACCATAAGGGTGGGTCCTTAGGTGCAAAAATTTTTGAAAATTTTTTTCGAAAATTTTTTTTTCCAAACCTTCACCAAAATGTATATTATAGTCAGAAAAACCCCCCATTGAGTTTTGAGCATATTATAAGCTCGATAAGGCCTCAATTTTCGCTGTTTTTGGTGATAAATGTATTGGAAACAGCACCAAAATCCAATTTTTGAGGTCATTTCTGAAGAAAAGAGGCTAAATTTTTTGGACGTGGCTTCCAACAAGGGTATCTATCAGCCCATAAAATTTGAGAAAATTCCCAACCACTTTTTAAAAATACTTCCCTTGTCAGGAGGATGAGCAATATTGGTTGTTAGGGCACCGGTGTTATAAGATAATTAAGGTAAGGGGTTTCCAAAGTTAGTTATATTGTGTATGACGCTGCCGCCTATGACAAATGAACGCGTTTAAAGCGACTGGTAGGTAGACCTGCCACCGAGGGTTACTGTAATAGAACAGCACTTTCGAATTCAGCAGTTGACGAACATATTCACACGAAGGGTACAAGCTATCTCGCCATAGGGTACTTGCAGTAGGTTCTGTGAAACCCTAATTTAGCAAAATTTCTATTGTGAGTGCTACTGTAGGTTGTCTTTGCGATCACGAAGTTAGGCGCTCCCAGAACTCTAGGTAGGAAAGCTATCTTCTAGCCTGGCCAGAGTCTCTACCCTCCCTCCTCTCCCATCGAACAACACTATTATGATAGGGCTCGGGCGCTCCATATAGAAAACACAACTCACTCAACAGAAAACACAATTCACACATTGCTCAGATGCCCAGAGAAAATCAGACACCTAGGGATGCCCCGTCCTTTTTTTTCTTGCTTTCTCTACCTGCTCTCACTTTCTCCCGTTATACTTCTCCAATCTGTCTGCTCGTCTGCTAAGAGTGGACGGAGGGAATGGACGGAGGCATGTGTGTTTGTCCGTTTGGCCATTTGCACTTTTGATTCGGTGTAAATGTTTTTATTTATTTATCTATTTGTAACATTCCCGTCCAAGGCTCTGATGTTGTACCTATTCTAGGAGAAAAGACTATAATATATGTGGGGCAGAATATGGTATAGAAGCTTTTGTAGCAAAGGGCTTTTATTATAGTAGAAGTAGAGTGGCACCTGTAATAGAGGGGCATTTGTGATGGAATGCCTGCCACAATGCTTTTGACATATTGTTCTGGCTTTTGGACTTTCGAAATATTGTTCACCTCTTGAATTTGTTTTGTTTATCATGTTTTCATTAAATTCATGTTTTTCTACTTCTCAAATGTCATTCTTTTTATCATTTTTCTATAATTGCATGTTTTCCTATAATATTTGCTGATATTCTATCACTTCCTAATATTAATATTCAATCCAGTACTTGTTGTATAATGTATGGGAGACTAAAACATCAACTGATTTGGATTTCAATAGATAAAAACACGACACTACATCTGTTTTGCCAGGGGGACAATGAGATTGAGGTGCTAATGGCATAGTGACAGGACCCTCTCAACTGATACAGATTCTCATTGGTAGTAACAGTCATGAGACAAAACACCTGCTCTACCATTAATAGTCCTTCAATAGGACCGATCTTAAAGATGCGGTGCACAGTCAAGAGAGAGAGGCCCGTAATGGGGGGATTAATCCCTTTTTAATTTGTTCGTGTTACCTCAGATGTGGGACAGGATAAGGTAGAGAAGCTTTTGTAGCGAATGGCTTATATTATAGGGGTAGTAAAGTAGCACCTGTAATAGAGGGGCACTTGTGATAGAGTGCCTGCCACACTGGTTTTGACACATTGTTTTGGCTTTTGAACTTTTAAAATATTGTTTGCCTCTTGAATTTGTTTTGTTTTTCCTGATGTTGTTTTCCATGTTTCACTTTTTGCTTTTAGTTCTACTTCTCAAAACTACCCTTATCATTTTTCTATAATTGCATGTTTTCCTATAATATTCGCTGATATGCCTTATGTTTATTACTTCCTTACAATGTTATTTCCTTAAGTATTTGTTGTATGATGTAGCAGAGAGTAGGAATTTACTTGATTCAGACTTTCATAGGTAAACACACTTTTGAGAAACTGCATCTGTTTTGCCAGGGGGACAATAAGATTGAGGTGCTAATGGGAATGTGACAGGACCCTCTCAACTGATACAAATCTCTATAGGTAGTAACAGTCCTGAGACAAAACACCTGCTCTGCCATTAATAGCCCTCTAATATGGCCGATTGGCGGTGAACAGTCAAGAGGGAGAGACCCTTAATGTGACAGTTAATCCCTTTTTAATTTGTGCGTGTTACCTCAAAACACCATCTGCTCTCTTACCTGGTCAGGCAGCCTTCGCTTCCTCCGGGGGTTCCCTATTTCCCGCCTCTCCTTTTCATTTTCCTTCTTCCTCCTTTTTTCATTTGTTATTCTCATCTACACGAATTAGTGGTCAGGATTGAAACAAACAAAGTGCGTAAGTGGAATCAAAAAAGTAGTTTCTGAAATTTTCAACCGAATTCGTTCTATGAGGTAGAAACAGTGATATTTTTTCGACTTTTTCTGAAACTTTTGTCTGTACCTCATTCAGAATTGCACTCTAATTAAAGAATAGAACATTAATCAAGCTCATCTTACGTGCGGTAAATGAGAAAGTCTAGCCTGCTTGCCCCGTGGTGCATTGGGTCTTTTCTCTCCTCTCTTTCATTCAGTCAAATGTGTGAGAGTGAGTCTCTATCATCCTTTCTATCTCTTTCTCTCTCTCTCATTTTTGATGCCCTTCTATTAGAGCGGTTAGGGAAGTATATTAGTTAACTTAGAGCCCTGTTCACTAGGGTACTTAGATGATATACAAGGGAACCTGGAGTAGAGGTGGTTTTGTAGAAGGTGCGTAAGACTGTGGAATTGAGGACCCGGTAGTCGAAGCCGTGAAAAATAATAGAGTGGCATTTATAAAATAGGAGCACCTCTGATAGAGCAACACCTGTAATGGAACTGTACATCTACTATCAACTAACTTTCTAGAGACACGTTGAACAGTATAGAGGAGTGCGGTTCTTTTAGAGTTAGGTTAATAATCGTTTCATCTGATCGAGTGTCCTCCTCCTTCCCCCTCCCGTCATTTCGATCTTTGTTTACACAAATGGACGTCTGCCTCTGTTCAAAGAACCAACGGTGTATCATTGAGAGAAAAACCTTTTTTTTTAATCTCATCTAGACCTATTTGGGGTAGCATCGAGAGTCAATTCGGATATTTTTCATGGCATTTCCAAGAAAACTGGTGTTTTCTATGAAAGATCAACCACAGTAGAAAACTTTTTGAGATATATGGAAACCTGCAATAGTAAGGCAAAAATAGTAGACTAGCTTTTGTCATGAGAAAAAATAAGTGGACAGGTTAATCTGTAGTGTAGGGAGTGTGTTTTCCGTAATTAGCATATGCCATCGGTTCACCAAACTCTTATCCGAATCGGTACTTTAATAGAGAGGCAGCTATGAATGTTTTGTACCCGTGATGAAAACGCACCTCAAAAATAATACTTACCACAGAAGTGAATTTTTGTTAGAGACGTACTGCAGTTGCTACAAAATCACAAACGCCCTTTTTTCAGAGCTCACTATAGGGCATGCACTTCTATTAGAGTAGTAAAAATAATAATACTCTCACCTGGTCAACACCCTTTCGTACACACTTATTCTCTACTATCGGACTGGGTTTCTTCTATCCGTCTATTCCTACCTCTCTCTCACAATGCCTTTCTATAAGAGCTTTTTGAACAGCAGACATATAGAGGAGAATTGAGGAAAACACACAATAGACTCTTTCACACTGCCCGTTTATTAGAGTAATTCTGATAGAATGCGTGTTTAACATAGAGAGTTACCTAGAGTAGGAAGCCGCTTGAAATAAAAAAAGAACTGCAATAGAAGTGCACGTGTGATAGATTAGCACTTGCAATGAAGTGAAGATAAGACAGCAGAATCTTAACCGTAGTCTCTTCGTACGCTTCATTACACATTAGTTCTACTTTCTCCTCCCCTATTCTCCGGGGTTGGACTAGTGTTTTACTGTCTATCTATTTCTAACACTCTCTCACAATGCCTTTCTATAAGAGCTTTTTGAACAGCAGGCATAGAGAGAATGATTGAGAAGAACCAAGAAAAGACTTTCTCACAACGCCTTTTTATTAGAGTATTTCTGACAGATTGCGTGTTTGCTATAAAAAACCACCTACAGAAGGAATTGAGATAGGATGTTACCCGAAATAGAGGTACATGTATGACAGATTAGCACTTGCAGTTAATCATGTGTAATTGATAGGTTAGCCTATAGCTATATCCAAGATCTCTTCTAAAATAGTACCTGTAATAGAAACGCGCCTTAAAATTAATATCTCCCACAAAAGTAAGACATTGTCGGAGAAGTACTAAAGTTACTACTGTCTCACTAACGCCCTTCCCCAGAGTGCACTTTAAGGCATGCGCTTCTATTAGAATAATGAAAATAGTAATCCTCTTACTTGGTCAAGTGGTTTTTTTCTTCTTTTTAATCTCTATGTACGCAAATAGATGTCTGTTCAAGTTTAATAAATCAAAAATTATCTGGGAAAAACAGATTTTCTGAATTGCCTGATTACCCTTCATTGAGTTGCATCTCAATTCATTTAAAATAGTTCCGTAGTGCAGATAGGACAGTAAAATCCTCACTGTTGTATTTCCATACGCTTCATCATACATTAGTTCTCTTTTCTTCTCCCCCATATTTTGTTTGTACACATGTATTCTCTAGGGTTGGGCTGGGTTCGTCTGACCATCTATTTCTAAGCCTCTCTCACAATGCCCTTCTATAAGAGATTTTTGGATAGACAGCGGCATAGGAACGATATATGTCAAGAACCTACAATGCAGGGCATATGCAATGAGGTTTGACCAGTATTAGGAATATTCTTGTCATAGCATTGAACCTGTGATAAAATCAGTTTTGTAATGAAATGGCACTCTCTCTTGACCGACAAATCAAAGTGTTTGAAACAGTAATCATCTCATTTGGTCTTTTTTTTGTTTTTTGCAATTTTTGTGTACACAACCGGCTTTGACTTTTGTTTGTGGTCCAGAGAGCAAATATGGTACTATCTAGATAACCAGTTTTTACGGAATGCCTGAATTCTCCTGATTGAGTTGAATTTCTCTTTGTCTTATCGAAAACGTTGTATAGTGTATGTTTATTGGAGGTTGACCATACTGAAGAGGTCGCACTTCTCTATAGGCTCCTGAAAAGGCTCTCCTATTGTGAACCCGCGTGTGATATTTGAGCATCTGATCCACACAGTTGTGTAACAGAGAGTTATTCTTTTCTCATTACTTGCTTCGTTGAACATTGGTTTTTTTCTCTTTTTACTAGTCACTGCATCTGTTTACACTTCTCCTCTATTTCTCTTTCTTTTTTCTTTCTCCGTCTATTTTCAACACTCTCTTGCTGGGGGCTTCCTTTGAATTTCCAGAATTGCTTCCATTGGTAATCCTTGAAACAGGGCAGGAAACTCTCTCCGAAATTTTTTTTGATGCCTCATTGATAATTGATCTCACTCTTCCTCCTCATTCACTGTGTCTGCTTGAACTTCTTCTCTATTTTTCGCTTTTTTCCTTCCTCCGCCTATTTCTAATGCTATCTTATTTGGGGATTGCCTTTGAAATTTGCAATCAAATGTTTTGATCTTTCCATCTATCCTGAACCAGTCAGTTTTAATTAAAATAAGGATGCACCTACATTGAAAATGCAATTGTAACTTGAATGATATTGAGATTGTGAGCAATAACTAGGAACATCACTCCAAGACCGTGTCCAAGTAACTTGCGTTCTTAGCCTAGAATTGCTAGTTGACCGTTCAAAAAGCAAATCTAGAAGTATCTGACAAAAAACAGGTATTACCTACCGCAGGATTTGCATGTCTCTTTATCTATTCGATAGACATTTTCGAAGTTATTCTATTGAATGAAAGTCTTAATTTACACGTTACCTCTTTGGTTTTGCTTTATTAAACATTGGTCTCCTCCTGGTTTTTAATCACTGCGTTTTCTTTGCTTCATTCATCATTGATTCCAGATATTTTCCTTATTCGCTGTGTCTGTTGACATCCCTCCTTTTTTAACTGTTTCCCATCTCCGTCTATTCCTAGATCTCTCTAGTTCTGGTGATGCCTTTAAAATTCAAAACCAGTTTTTCTTACATTGGCCACTCTAAACTATGAGCTGATATTTGAAATTTGCAATCTGTTTGTCTAGGCTGAATCGAGAAATAGAGTTGCAAACCTTCTAATATTCTCGCCGTCTCCAAATTTTTTTTGATTGAAGATTGCCCTCGTATGTTGCCTCCTCATTCACTACGTCTGTTTACACTTCTCCTCTATTTCTCATTCTGTTTCCTTTCTTCGTCTATTTCTAACACTCTCTCGTTCTGGGGGAAGCCCTCAAATTTGAAACCGGGTCTTTTTCCCCAATAATAATAATCCTAAGCCGGAAAATGATTTCTGAACTCTGTACTGACAACAAACAGATATAACACTGAAGATTTTTTGTCGTCATCTTATTTTTGCTTCACTCAACGTTGGTGCTTTGTTATTTCTCCTTTTTCACTGCGGCTGTTTATATTTCTCTTTTCTTCCTTTCTCCGTCTATTTCTAACACTATTTTGTTCTGGGGATGCCCTGGAAGTTCGAGACAGGAATTCCCCTTTCTATCTCTCATTTCTCCACTTTTTTTCTACTCTTCACATGAAATTCATTATCGTTTGTCTATTTCTCTCGCTCTCTCATTGAACTATTTTTTAACTGCTTTTGCCGAATACAGAGTTTGGCTGCATATCACATTTTGTGAATCTAATTTTTTCGTTCCATCGTACTGCGTTCACTTTTTTTTCTCATTCGTGAATCTTTCCAGAATCATCAAAAATTTAACAACTTCAACCAAGTTGGGTGCCACCGAAATGAACCAACCTAGTAGGAAACCCAATACAAGTGCTATGGAACACAAAGGAGCGACGAAGATTCAGGTTGGAAATTTCCAGAATCCCGCCTCAGAAGAGCCGAGAAGAATGACTGGTCAGCCTCCATTCACACAGGTGAGTTAAAGAGTTATGTGCCTCAAAACAGCAATTTTGCCATGCAAAATATTGGACTCTCAGAAAACTAACTCTTCCTCATTTTCAGCGAGAAGAAATCCCAGAGGAAGACATGCCTGAAGCGGAATCAGGCCCGGAGAGAGGAAGACCAACGTCAAAAGCAAAAAGTGCTAGTTCAAATAATGGTGGTACAGCAGCCAAAAGAGGAAGACCTGCCTTGAACAGAGTTGCTGATGCACGTAGAGAAGAACCTGCCCCCATTCCAATGGAACCAGCAAGGATGCATAATCATTTTCCATTCTGTCAAGTGAGTTGAATAAATATGTTCATCAGCAATTTTGCGATGCATTTTGAATGAAATTTTCAGAAAATTAATTATTCTCTAATTTCAGCGAAAAGAGATCCGGAAGGAAGATGCTCCTGGAGCAGGATCAGGCAAGAAGAGAGGAAGACCTGCCTCAAAGAGAAGAGGTGCTGATACAAATATTGAAGTTACACCAGCCAAAAGAGGAAGAGGAAGGCCTGCTTCAAAAAGGTCTACCTCAAATCAAAACATCGTCGCTGCGCCTGAAGGAGAGCTTGCCCCGATTCCAAACGAACCGAAGAGAAAGCGTGGGCGTCCTCCATTGATTAGAGTAAGTTGAAAAAATCTATTTATCAAAGCAATAATTTTGTGATTAATTTGAAATGAAATTCTCATAGAACTAATTCTTCTCTAGTTTCAGCGAGACGAGAGCTTGGAGGATATTTCTGCCCCAGTGCCACCGCAACCAAGGAGAATGACTGGTCAACCTCCCTTCAGATTGGTGAGTTCAAAATTTTTTTCCAAAGTAGCGATTTCGCGATGAAGATGACTTTCAGGAAACTAACCTTTTTTTCTAAATTTCAGCAAGAATCAAGCTTGGAGAAAGATCTATCCGAGGAAGAATCTGGCTCAGATGGAGAGAGCTTTGCCATAAAGGGAAGACCAACTACGAAAGAAAGAGGTAGTGCGGCAAGAGGAAGAGGGAAAAGATCAAATGAAGTAATTACTGCTCCACAAGAAGAGAGTTCTTCTTCAAATCGAGTAGAAATTACCGAGAGCGAAGGGACCTCTGCTTCAAATCAAGAGAGACTCGATTCAACTTTGAAGGATCCTTCCTCAAATGGAGAGCAGCCTGCTACAAATGAACAGGGGCCGAGCACACTTGGAGCGAGAGGAGCCCTATTGCCGGAATCCAACAACATTCCGTCTCTGCAGGTATGTGGTAGCGAAGCTTAAGGGACACAATAGTTCAGCTAACCAAATGAAAAATCTTTTGAAGAACGACTGTAACTGTCTTTGAAAATTTTTCTGATCCCTATCAACAACCAACATTCAAAATTCGAAATTTCAATTTAGAGCATTACAGAATATCACAGAGCCGGAAAACTCGGAAGAATCAAACGATCAAAACCAGCCGCCAGTTCAATGGATCGCAATTCAGCCACCACTTCAACAGCTCGCTGTTCCGAACGACGCCGAGGTAGGTTGAAAAGTCATTAGACACAAGATTGTTTTCCGTGGATCAGTAGAAAAATATTTTTTTGTAGTCAAAAACGTTGAACTCGGTTCTCGATCATGTGGCACGGAACATCAGCGGACCGATTAAATTGGTTGGTTTTACACCCTTCAGTTTCGATTTACCTTCTAAATATCGATTTTGTCAATCTGTTTGGCAGATTTAGCTGTTTTTCACTTTTCAGTTGTTCTGGAAAATTGTTATTTCTTTCAGAAACCTGCGGTGGAGATGTATGGTGTTAGAAAGCTATACCTGATGCCTAGGCTTCTATCGAAAATTGAATATCGAAGACGTGGAGGTTGGATGAGGGCTACACTCCACGCTTGCGCAGTATGGATTTTCGACGACGCCGTGAGGGTGATGAAAGCTGAAGCAGTCCGTGCCGGAGACCACCGCTCCCCAGAAATACAAGATCTTGGGAGAGCCGCTTTCCTCCTTCTCAAACCGGTGGGATGGGTAAGTAATTTTCTTTTATTTGAAAACAATGCTCAAATGAAATTAAAACCGTAAAAAGAATGATGCCAATAAAACCTTTGTTCTAGATCGAACGGGCCTTTCATGAAATATGGAACGATTCCTTCGACGATTCAGAGGATCCCAGAAACGCCTTATGTTTGGACAATCCAGAATTCCTAAACAGGCTTCCGATAGGTATGTGAGGGTTTCTCTGCCTTAGCTCTGTTTTTTGAATGGGAACGATGTGAATCGATAGTCATGAGATCAAATATTTCGAATTATCTTTTCAAGCCTTCCTAGTTTATAACATTGTAGAATTTTGGATATGTAGGAATTTATATTCTCAATCGAAAAAAAAGATTTACAAAAAGTTTATCAAATAAAAAAAACAATATTTTTTTTCAGGAAGACCACTCCCTGAGAAATTCAGAGAAGATTACTTCCTGAACATGTTGAGAGAAGCTATTCGTGACAAAAGATACAGCAAATCCAATTTAACAGGTACAGTTGATAAGATTTTTCGCAACACTTGCAATTTCGAAGCATTCATTCTAAATCTTCATTTTTCAGTAGTGCCAAATCTTCCGCCTGTGGATGTTCCCAATCGCCCTATAGACGTCCTCGATCGCCCTGTGGCCGTCCCTCCACCTCCTCCATCTTTGAATCATCATGTCCCGACCTCTTCCTTTGCCAATGGATCCACTCGTGTCACTAGATCCTCCTCCAACTCCGGTTCATTCTCTGCCACCACCGTCTCTTCTCTAACTGCTTCCTCTCCTGTTTATGGCTTCCCCACTGTCCCCGGCTCTTCCTCTGGCTCAAACCCATCCGTTGCAACTGAATCCTGCTCCGATTCCAACCCATCCGCTGCCACTGGAAATTCACCTGGCTTAATCTCATTCTCTGCCACCACCTCCTCTACTGGCACCGCTTTTACGTCTGCTGATGGCGCCAATGCATCCGATTCGACTGGCTCTTCCTCCAACTCCAACCGACCCGCTGCAACTGCACCCTTCTCCGACTCCAACTCATCCTTGCCCACTACCTCGTCTGCTCGCATCAGCCCTTCCTCCGGCTCGAACCCATCGACTTTCACTGGAAATTCACCTGGCTCAATCTCATCCTCTGACGCCGATTCCACTGATTTGAATATGTCGGATTATGATCTGGAGCATCTTGGCGAAGATATGAGATGGGATTCGGAGTTTGAAGAAGGTATGAAATTTGAAAATTTTCAAAATCGAGACGGCCTGGAATTTTTCCCAAAGGCTATGGTTTACGCCGGGAAATATGAAAAATCGAAAAACTGTGGGAACTTTGGCGCTCTAGGGTCAAAACTCAAAATGAAATTAAAGTTTTCGAAGCATTTTTCCAAAATAATTTTTCATTAAAAAAGTAGTTTTTAGATTTTGAAACATTTTACACTGTAGTGATGCATGGCAGGGTTTAGAAAATAGAAAGACAACCTCCTTTAAAGAATCCCCTAAAATAAAAGGACTATCTGGGAAAATGGTTTAAATTAGGAGGACATGTCCTTCTATAATTGTTTTCACAATGTGTAAAAAAGAGGATAAAAAATGCGCATGTGATACTTTCAAAGTTGAAGCTCCGAAAAACCAAAATCGCGCATTTTCCGCGAAAAAGCAGAATTACTGCTCAATGTGCATTCACTCTTGTTTTTCTCGCTTTCTTCTAATCTTTTGAAATTTTTTTTGTATCCAAATTTTTTTTCTTGCTTTCAACTAATTTTAAATTTGTTTATTATTGTTTGTTTTCATTTTCAAAACTCACCCAGCAAAAAGTTCGGTTCTACTGTAGTTGAATGAACCCAATGCATTATTTGAAATTGGATGGACCCAACAGAGGGGTCGAAAAGTTGGATGGACCCAATAGAGGGGTAAAAAAATTGAACGGAACCAAACGGGTTCCTGAAAATTGGATGGACCCAAAAATTCCAATGAACGGCAATGACTCATTGAGGACCCGTTTTCGTGTGATTTTTTGTTTTCAAAACTCAATGAAGTATAATACATTACGCTTAAGAAAAGAAACGAAAACAATTTCTGAAAAAATACCAGATTCTCAATATGTCATTCTAATTAATGCTCATTTTGGGTCCTCCCAATTTTTAGGTGCCCGTCTTGGGTCCATTCAATTTTTTGATCTTTCTCTTGGGTCCACCCAACTTTTCGACGTCTCTCTTGGGTCCATCCAATTTAAAAAAATGGCTTGGGCCCATTCAACTACAATAGAACCAAAAGTTCCTCATAGCGCGTCTTTGGTCAAAAAAAAATTTCAAAAAATTATTTGGCGGTTTTATTTTTACATGAATTTTTTTAGACGTGACTCCAACTGCCGACACCGTAGAGATGCCCTTTACTGAAAAATACAATAAGGTTATTGAGCAGTTCGAATTACCGGTGAGTGTGGCAGAGAGGGTGACAGAAGCATTTGTTACATTCAGCTTTTAAATTGTTTCAAAAAACTTCATGATATATTCTAGGATCAATGGCGAGGCGAACAGAGATGCGAGGATAACCTGCAGTACTGCCAGAACGATAGATGCAGAATCCTAGTTGGTGAGGAGGTCCCTTGCGAAGCGACGGATTATCGAATGTGCATCCCGTGCAGAATTGAGAAGAATGTAAAGGATTTGCCACCACAGTCGCGAAAAAGAGCTCGGATGATGGCATACGAAGTGGGAGGGCTCAACATTCGCGATTTTCAATCAAAAAAGCCCCACCAGTTCCACATTCGAGACAGACCATTTGGGATTCTCCACGTCCGTAACATGGCTATCGAAGAGTTTATAAAACTTGAAAACTGCATCGAAATGGAAGACTGGTTGGGACCAGAAGCAAAAAAGCGGAAATTCCAAATTGTTCACTCAACTTTTTTCGACAACATGGTCCAAGTCCTTTGGAGGCGAATCTATACCGGCCGCTCTATTGCACAGTATACGGTATGTTAGGGTAACAATATGAGGGTTGTGAGCAGTAATGACGTTCCAAATAGAAAGAAGTGAACAACATGTTTTTTATTCTGACACTCTTTCTGATTCCCACATCCATAAATTTGTTGCAGGACAAACATCATCTTATCAGCCAGCTCTTAAATATGATGGGACCCGAACTTGAAGTACGTTGTGTTTTTCATTTAAAAAAAGAATTAAAAATTCTAAACAAAGCATACGTCTTAGTTTGTAACATAGGAACATTCTAAATATCAGTGGTTTTCCTATAGTTTAGACATTAGCTTTTTTCATTGGGATAGCGGAAATATCAACATGGAACTGTCAGTTCTCGAGGTTTTCTTTTTTTGAGCTGAGAAAGCACTCAACTCACAGCGAGGCGAAATTCACCTGAAACATTCGAAAAAAACTCAGTTTTTGATATGGTGCTGGTAGAAAAATTGAAATTCAGTGATTTTTTGTAACAAATACTTGAAAACCAAGTAATGAAACTGGGTCAAAACCAATCTTTTCCGAATCCACTGTTCAAATACATCCTTTCTTGGTACTAAACCAGGAAATCATAGAGCATGAAACTTGCAATTTGATACTGAACGAATTGTTTCGATGCAATAATTGCAAAAAAAAGTTTGTATTTCTAGGCACCTGAAGCTCCATCCTCCGACATGCCATCCACTTCTTCAGCACATCAGTAGTCATAACTTCTTCAAAAACTCTCAATAAATCATTTTCCTCGGTTTCTACTCTGAATTTGTACTCTAAGCTAATTTAGTACTCTGTTGCTTTTATAATTAATTTATGTAGTAATGGTTTTCTTTGTTTTTCCGATAATCTTTGTTTTTATATCATAATTTGGTTTTCTTCTAACTGTTCACTTTTTGTTTTTTAATTTCTCAATTTACGTATCTCACTTGGAGTTTTAATGTTTCTGTTGAATCTCACTTTTTTTGGTTGTATTGTTTTTTATCTTCAACTGTTCTTTTTTCTCGTTTTCTCATCTTGTCTTCTCTGAACTTTTTCAAAATTTGATTTATGTCGTGACGTCTTACCTCGCTAAGTCGAGTAACAGTACTACCTACCCGGTTGATCTGTTTGAATATCTTTAACCTATTCTTGTTCTCTTTTTTATCAGAATTTTTCAGATTGCAGTTTACCAACAAATTGCTTAGGAGAATATGAAGGTGAATACAAAGAAAGTGAGTAGATTTTATTCAAAAAATGTAATCAGAACTTTCGGAAAAAAAAAGATTTTTGAAAATTCAATATTGATTTTAAAAAACTTGATTCCAACTATTTCCGATTTTTTCAGATGCCCAACGTTCAAGCGCCGGCCGCCATTCCAGCAAATTCGACATATGTTTATGTGAAGATAACCGACGAAGAGGATTTCACCGGAGTAAGTTTTTTGTTCAACTCTTTGACATTAGTAAAAATTTGATAGATTCATATTTTTAATAAGTTATAATTTTCAGGTCCCAGGACTCTGCGACGCACTCATGTGCCACGAGACATTTCCTGAAAAAAGAATAGATACAAAGCCCTGGAAAATAGCCGTCATTGAGCACTTGGCAAAGGAAACAAATTTATCTAGACTAGAAGATGATGAATATGGCGTGATCAGAGATGCTCTCAATGTGGAAACAAGATTAGTATGTCTATTTTAACAAAAAAAGTCGCGACTGCGTTTATTTTCAGATTAAAAGTATACGTGATGATAAGTCTAGAAAAATAGGAGATGGAAAACTACATGTCTCACGGTTCTTCAAACCACCAAAATCAGCCAAAGAAAGGGTATGTCTTCATTCCGGGTCTCTCCATCTCAACCAATTATTTTTCCAGACGGAACGACTCGAACAAGCCAAAAATCTCGTTCGGCTGCACTGTGACACATCCGTAAGTTGTGCAAGGGTATTTTGATGTTGGTGATGGGTATAAAGGGGGAGGGGATCCATTCGTCTCAATTTTCAGTAAGATGCAATGATATTTTCCAGGAGGAGCAGTTCAATCAAAACATGGAAGCGTATTGGAACCACATCGATCCCGATGCATCATGGCGGCCAACTCAAGAGCAGCTGAGGAAGCGTTGGTTTGAAAATCCCGGATGGACAAAACAAAATGTAAGTAATTTCTGAAAATATGCAAAAATAAAAAGACAAGAAAGCATTATTCAGGTTGCGGTATGGTTTGATCAGAAAATTCGAGCGAACGCAGCAGCGGAGCCGGAAGATCAACCGGAAGGTAATTTTTTATATAAAACAACTTACTTTATTGAATGAATTGAATACTTTCAGAAGTAAATGATGGTCAGCCAATTGATGATCCAGATGATGTCAATATGCCAAACGATGAGGACGAGGACTTGGGACCCGAAGAAGAACCAGAGGAACCAGTGGACATTGCAGAAGAATTTGACGATGCCGATTTCCGCTTTTTGTTCGACTTTGATGGAGATCAAGATCGCGAACTAATGGAATTAGTTGCTGAAGTTGGCCAAAATGCAGTTGACGAGATCAATTTTCCAATTCAGCCACGACCAGAGCAACCTGCAGCAATCAACCAGCTGCAGCATGCTGCACCCAATCAAGAGCAGGTTAGTTTTCAACTTTTCGAAAAAAAATTCTAAATATTATTCTGAACTTCATTGACCCAATAAAAATTCATAATTTCCAGGTGCCTGCCGTGAATGAGGATGATCAGGTGGAAGCATCCGATGATGAAGAACAAGATCTGGCTGATGAACGAGACGAGCCTGCCGATGACGATAATGACTTTCAAATGGATCAGGAACGTGCACTACCACCGATGGAAGTTGATGAGCTGGAAATCGAAGAAATCCAGAACCCAGCCATTCAACCGCAACAGGTGAGGTCTTAAAAATAATTTCTTTTCTTTGACCATTTTTCACCGAATAATCATCTCATAATCCTATTTTCCAGATTTTGGGAAACGCAGACGTCAGGGAAGATGGTCAGGACAATGAGGCTTTTGATCCTGCTCAACAGCCAATCCGGCCAGATTTTTGTGATGGCAACGTTCCAGTGGGTGATGGTGCTCGACAGAGGCCGGACGAACCAGAAGACGTCCGAAATTTTGAGGACTTGCATCGGGTTCTACATCAATCCCGTCCAGTGTCTCCTGAAGTTATCGATGCAGTGAAAGATGCTGATCAGGTGAGATCTTCGAAATAATCTAAGGATTTTTGGAAACTTAATACTTTAACTTTACAAAAACTATACTTGGTTTTCAAACTGAGGGATTGTGAGAATTTGCACAATTTCCAGATTCCGGAAAAACCCAAGGACGATCAGGATGCTGGAAATCTGGATCGTGCTCCACAGCCGATCGGAGCCGAGTTTCCAGGAGCCATCGTGGAGAAACAAGAAGAGCCAGCTGTAATCGAGAAGCCAATACCGCAGGTGAGACCTTTAATTTTTGGTAATTTTTTTTCAATCATTCTCGAGGTCTTTTTTGACACTTGTGACGTTTCATTTGATAAATACTACACCAGAACATCAACTAATTGAAAAAATTACTTCTCTTAAATTCTCTATTTTCAGATTCTTGAGATGGCGAACCTTCAGGATGATGAAGACTTCGGTGCGGCTCAACAACAAGTCCGTCCAGACTCTCCCGTAGCTGACCATTCAGCGGGGGATGCCGTTCAGTCACTTGAACAGTCGGATGCCGTTCAGAAAAATGCAGCTCGGCCGGAAGGAGATGTTGAGGACCAGCCGGAAAAAGAAGATGATGATCAAAAAGAGCCGCAAGCTGCTATACAACAAAAAGACCCAGCCAACGTCCAGATTCCACTCGGCACACAACAAGCACCCTCGCCTCTGTATGTCAATGCCGTGAATGTCATGAACGTCGAAGTTTCACTAAATCCACTACAGATGAACCAGGTGAGATCATCAATATTATTCTTGGGACTCTGATGTTTGGAGATTTATGGTAAAAACTACCCCTGGTCTCAAAATGATTTCCCAAAAACCCATTTTTCAAAATCTCAATTGTCAGGTGCCCAACGACCTAGCCAACCAGAATGATGAAAAGCTGGATGCGGCACTCCAACAAATTTGTCCAGACTCCCCAGACATTCCGAGGGTAGGCGCTGTTCGGCTAATAGAACTTTATCCACGGAGTGTCGAGGAATTTCAAAACCTTCTGACACCAAAACGGAAGCGGGTGAGATTAACAAAATAATTTTTGAACCAGGGTTTTTTGGAGACCTGTGAGGTCACATTTGATAAAAACTACCCGTTGGTCTCTCTATTAATCTTTGTTTAGAAACTCTTCTCAAATATCAACTTCCAGATGCCTGAGGGACCAGTGGACGTGAAGGACGATCAGGATGATGAGGACTTGGGCCCGGCTCTCAAAAGATTCCGTCCAGGCTTTCCTGAAGCTGTTGTTCGTGTGGAAAATGCCGTTGCCACTGCTGCTGCTGGAAACGCTGCTAAACAAGGAACAGGAGTAGAGGAAGAAGCTGGAGGAAAAGGGCACCCAGCCAAAGTCCAGGTTCCGCCTGAACCACAACAAGCGCTCTCGCTTCTGAATGTGAATGCCCTGGTTGTTGAAGAAGTCCGAATCCCACCAAATCTGCCAGAGATGAACCAGGTGAGATCATTAAGATTTTTCTTGGAACTCTTGTTTTTGAAGACTTATGTTGTCTCATTTTTCAAAAACTGCCCCTCATCTCCCAATCGGTTTTTTTGTTGAATGTTTTTATCATCTCATTTTACAGGTGCTCAACAAACTTCAAGACATGGCAAACGCTCGGGATGTTGAAAAACAAAGAACGAGAGTCAAGCAAGCTGCTGGAGAACATGAGGAGCGGGTTGGGATTCAAATTCCAATTGAGCCGCAACCAGCACCCATGGACATAAATGTACTGGACGAGAATGGAATCCAGAACCGCCCGATTCTGCCACTATTGGACCAGGTAAGATTCTCTGAGTATTTCTAGGGACACTAACTTCAGCGGTACATAGCGGGGTTGTGCGAAAAATAACTTCCGAAAAAATTTATCTTTAATTGTTTTTCGAAATTATTGGTCGGAAAAGAATATTTTGAACTTACGTCGAAATTTTTTTACTTTAGTCTCAATCGTTTCAGCAGATGACCAAAAAAAACTTCAGATAACACCAAAATTGAACAAAAGATTTGGAATTTTAGGATTATTTCTCCTTGATCACTAGTTAATCCTCCATGAAAGTTTCAGCTTCCAATAAAAATTTTGAAATAATTTATCGAAAACGTCCGAAAAAACTGAAAATTTTTTGCACAACCCTAATCTATGACATCTCATTTGATCAAACTTTAACATAATTCAAATTTTTAGGTGTTGGAAAAACCAGTGGACGTTCAGGCCGTCCAGGATCTGAATTCAGCCCCTCACCAAATCCGCCCAGCGTCTCCGGGACTCGTCATCCCAGAGCGAATTGCTCAGGTCCAAGACGAAAAGGTTTGTCTTTGAGTCTAACCATGAATAACTCAATGAAAATGTCTAATTTTCAGATGCCTGGTGCAGAAGCGGGAGAGCACCAAGTCCGCCCACAAAATGCACCTCAACCAGGACAAGTGGCAATCCCGATGGAGCTCGATGAAAGGGATAGGGAAGCAGCTGAGGCCCTTCTTCTCTTATATGAAAAATCTCGGAAATCCGTTGATGATGGACGTTTGGAGGATGGCGGTGACATGGATGATGATGAAGGGAATGATGATGGAGGAGATGGTGATGAAGGGATGGGCCTAGGTCATGATGGTGGTATGGGCACTGTCCCGGATCAAGATGAGGGCATGGACCCTGCCCTGGATGAAGATGAGGGCATGGGCCCTGCCCTGGATGAATATGAGGGCATGGACCCTGCCTTGGATGAAGATGAGGACATGGGTCCTGCCCAAGGAGGAGACGATTCCATGGAACTCGGGCCGGCCGATCACGAGGAGATGAACCAAAGCCGCCCACAACCAACAGAAGAAGATGAAGGTGATGAGTTGGTTGAGGTTCAAAATGAGCCGGTTAGTTAATTTTCTAATATTTTACGAGGCCGTCTGATTTCTCATGATAATGTTCAGGTGCCCGACGCCAATATCCCTTTCAAGCAGCTTTTTGCTCTCATCGAACAAGGATTCCAGTCGACGAGAGCTGGTAAATCATTTTTTTTGTAAAAAAACATGGTCTACTTGAAGTAGATGAACTGAAGCCAATTATCAAAGTTGGTGGACCAATGAGGGGTCATAAGAATTTAACGAACCGCCGAAGAAAAGTACCTAAAATATGAATGGGCCCATAAAGACCGATTAATTATAATTGACACATTGAGAACCTGCTCATCTTAGCGAAAAATGCGTTTATTTCTTTTCTGAAAGAATAGCGTCCCATACTTCAAAGTTTTGAACTTGTAAAGTTACATTCTGAAAGAAAAAAGAATCCGCCACTCAATTTTTAGGCACCTGTCTTGGGTTCATCCAATTTTCTGACACCTCTTTTGGGTCTATCCATTTTATCAAAGTCTCTCTTCCTCGGTCATCCAGTTTTCAAAATTACGTTGAGTTCATTCAACTCAAGTAGAACCTTTTATACTCACGAAAAAAAGTTACGATAGCAACAGTAACCACTGAACTTTGAAAATGAATCACACTTAGCTTCAAATATTCCATTTTGTGTTGTGTGAGAATAGCTAAATTTTTAGATTAGGTACAAAGTATTCAGAAAAATTATATTCTGTGACTCTAGTATACGTGGGACCTCATCACTACACATATACTGATTTTTGAAGATTACTGTAGGGTCACGGTAGTAACAGTAGTCACTGAAATTCGAGAGGGGGTCAAAGTAGTCAGAACGACTTCTTTTTAGAGATTAAGCACATATTTGGCCTCACCAATAAACGAACAAAAAAGATTAAAGATTACTGTAGGCCAACGCTAAAATTAGGAAATAATGAGCAAAAAGTTTAATAAAACGATTTCAGCTACGTCGACCACAGCTGGTCATTCTTCTACTCTCCATCAGGCTCATCCACTTGGGCCCCATGGTCTTCATGGCCCGGTAGAAGATCTGAAGATTCATCAGTGCATGTACCGAATCAACAATCAATTATGTTTGGCAAAGTTCAACACACCCGAACAATTTGGCCAACACATCAGCTCAACACACCTCAAACTAGGAGTTTCCCGGACTTGGAAAGGCTGTCAAGGGGGAATGAGCATATAACGGTGAGCATTTTGAAAGTTTGACTGTTTCCGTGCAGTGGGAAAACTTTAGGAAACTTTTAGATTTCAAATCATGTAGGACTTTTTTTAACTTTGAAGAAGCGTTTAAAAAAAACCTGTTCATCAATTCATTCACAAAAAAGCTGGTGTTAGAGTTTGTGGGACGAACAAAATCTGATGAATGTGAGCTCATGATTCAAAAAAAAAAAAGAATCCAGTTTTCAGGGTCTTCGATCGGGATAAGAAAATCAGATTCCAAACGGGCAAAGTTCACTTCATAATAATCTTATTCTCTCTAACTAATTTCTGGTGTCCCATTTTTTCATAATTTTTGCAAATGTTTGTTTTCACGCGGTTTTTTTTTTCACCTGACCATGTCATCAAGTATTTTTCTCATTTTTACTGGTAGGGTTTTTTCCCAAAAAAATTGTTCCGATATTTTTTGTCGATACCATTTTTTTCGAGTAACAGTAGTGGCTACCCGGTATCTCTAATTGAATAACTTTCTCTAACCAATTCTTGTATTTTCTTTGTTCGTCGTTTCATTGGTGTTTTTCATATTGTTTTTTTTTCCTTTTTTCTTTGGTATTCCTGTAACCTTATTTATTTTTAAACTCTCTGATTTTTGTAGTTTAGCTAAATTCGTGCATCTATTTCAAGTTTTGTTCTGTAATTACTCGCTAACACCGAGAGACAGTCATACCTTCGTGGTATATCTGTTGGAATATCTTTCAAAACATTGCTTGGCAATGTTTTTAATGACAATTGATTGCAGGAAATTACAACTCCTAGAGACTTTGATAAGTGCCTGCGGAATGGCAACAAATAATGTACTTGAAACGGTGAGTTGTTTTTCCTCAAATTTCCAAAAACCAAACTCTGAGAAATTTTGATCTGATTTCAATTTGTTTCCCTTTTCAGAGAAGATGGATGGAAGGGGTACGTCTTGAAGAAACAAACCTGAGCCCAGCTGTTTGTGGAGCTCTTGGAAAAGTGAAGGGCGAGTTAATGGAAAGCCACGAGAAGATTGAAAGTAAGATTTCAAAATTTTCTTTCGAAATTAGTCAGCAATAGTCAATTTCCTGTATCTTTTCATAATCTGAACTTTTTCCAGAAACCATCACAACGACTCCACCATCTTGGAATCTGAAAAAACCAGTCTTCTACCTCTTGGCCAAAGAATGGGTCGTGAAATATTTTAATACGGACTACTTGGACGACGAAGAATTGGATATGGTTGAGGAAAGTTCAAGCGATTGTTTGGATGAGCTTCTGCAACTGGTTGACAAAAGGAAGGAAAAGAAAGTGATCAAAAATCATGAGCATGAGAGCGCCGAACAGAGGATTGAAAGAGAAGAATTGGAATCGAAGTGGACCCAAAAACACGAATTCATGTATTATGAAGACAGATGGAATGGTATGAAGAGATGGGTAAACAAAGCTGTGGATTTTGAGGAAATTCTCCAAGCCAATGGGATCCCAACGCCGCCGATCTTTTGTTACAAGAAGGGATCGAGTCCAATCCACATCAATGATAACTACCAAGGTACGTTAAAGAAATTTTTTTGGCTATTCGGGGTAGGACCAACTTATGAATGTCTGCTGAAAAGACCGAAATGCTGCTAAAATTGAGAAATTTCGAGAGTGTTACCCCATATCTGAATCGGCCTCATCTTAACCAAGTTACCTAGGGAAACGCCAATTTCGAGATAAATACCCAGCCATGGAAAAATTGCCTTCCAAAAATTTTTCGAAAAAAATTCATCGGAAGAAAAATCCAACAAAATATTTTTCGAAAACAAAATTTGAACGTGAATTGAAGTTTTTTACCAGTCTCATAAAGCTACAGAAAAGCTTCGAGGAACTCCAGAAAAGCTGGATTTTCAGCATTTTTTTCTTGTAAAAATTCGGAATTGAAATTTATTTACTTTCTTGTTTTCAGAGCCATCTACCCTCCCAATCTTCAATGCGCCCTCCACATCAATCGTCGCTGATTATCAACTAGTGAGCTTTCAAAAAACAGTATTCTTTCAAACCCTCTTTGACCATTTTTCAGATTTCAATTAGGGATGTACGATTTTACATCTATCTCGTGGAAGCGATCGAAAACTTGAAGAAGGATCCGATTATCGATGTAAGTGTACCTGACAATAATCAAAATTATTGTTCCATTCCAGGGTCCCCCGGCAACCAAAGATGGTTTTCTCCGAGAGTTTTGCGCCAACATCAAGTATGACGGATTCTACATCGACAAAGAGCAAGTTGCCCGCCTTTCACCTCACCTTAGAATCTTGCCAGAAAAGGTTGCTTGTTGACTTTTCGATTATGTTTATTTTTAAATTCAATTAATTTCAGATCATTGAAATAATGGACTACATCTATCGGGAGGAAGAAGTTCGAAGAGAAAGTAGCAACAACTTTCAGACCAATTCAGAAGGGATTTCTGATGCTTCACTGGAAGAGCTGGAAGAGCTGGAAGAACCAAGAATTGATGAAGGTATGGTGATAATTTTTCTGGCTTCGAGGCGAACGTTTACCGCATACATTTCCAAACTTAACTGGATCTGAGCTTAGAGAAACGTTTCAGGGCTCGAGAATTTTTATATTTTCGGAACCAAAGATTTCAAAATTTTAGTAGAAACTCACATAACACATCTGGCTGGAAGTAGTGTAAGAATAATAATATCAAAACTTACTTATTTCACTTACACCAATTACTCAATGAGAACAGCCAGAGTAGAACCAATATCTTAATGTCGCATCAAAAACGAGCAATGTTTTCATTGAAATGAACTTCTTTCGGCCGGAAATTTGGGGAAGTTGTGTAGAAAACTGTTTAGGAAGCCCAAGAAAGACTTTTGCAACTACTGTAAGCCAGGAGTCGTGTAATTATCATATTGCCGAAAAATTTTCTATCTTTGTGGCGCAAGTTCATGAATAAAACATCTTCAAACCACCTATGATTATGATTAATCAACTTATTTCAGTTGCAAGCTCTTTCCCTAATACTCAAAAAGTGAGCATTGATAACGAAACAAAAAGAAGACTTCTCAAAAATGACTTGTTTTTTTTCTGTTTTGATGATTCAGTGCCAATAGGACCATTGAAAGTTTGTTTTGGGCTGACCGTGTCCCTGGAAACGTATGGTTTACCGTAATTACTCCGGCCCTTATAACTGTTTTTTACAAATAGCTGAATTTTATATAGCCCATGACTCTTGAAATAGTTTTTCAAAAAGCGCCATCACTTGGAAAGGAAAAGCGTACCAAAATGAATAATCAAACTTACAGAACCATCCCCTTCCGGTTATCCCTCAAACTGGACTATCCGTTTTGGTTCGGAGACTTTTCAAAACTCTTTGAATGAGGCGGACAATGAGCAAGCCACCGACACAGAATCGGAAGGGGACAGTCAGGGAGGCTCGTCGATGGATTTGGACGAAGGAGACGGTGCCAACGTTTTTTACTGCGGTAATGCTCCACTTCAAAATGCTCGTCGTATTCCCCGTAAGTTTTTAGTTTCCTCCAGAAAATCTCATTCTCAATTTTTTTTGTATTAAAAAAAACAAAATATTGAAATCCAGCGACTCCGATATTTATTCCTAATTTTCCAGGAGTTCGTGCGGTCATTCCGCCAAGCGACAGGGTGTTGCGCCCGAGAGCACCAAAGCAGACAGTTCCAGTAGTCGCCCGCCCACAAAGACGTCGCCGGAATGCTGCCAACCAGTCCGGGAACCGAGTGTTGCCACCAAGAGCATCTACCAGACAATCAGTTCCAGTAGTCGCCCGACCACAAAGACAGAGTCGCAGGAATGCTGCCAACCAGTCCGGGAACCGAGTGTTGCCACCAAGAGCATCTACCGGACAATCAGTTCCAGCAGTTGCTCGCCCACGGAGAGCACAGGGCCGTAATGCTCATCCACGAAATGGTGGATACCGCTCAGGACAGCGGTTGACCCCTGTGAGTTTTCTTCAATTTTATTTTTCAATTTTTTTTTCTGGGCATTTTTTTTCTGGGTTTTTTTTTCAAATTTTTTTCTGGGCTGGACGTTTTTTCGATAAACACCTTGTTTTTGTAAACGCCATTCAGGCATTTTTCAACCTAGTGAAAATTTTCGATGATGAAAACTGAGAAAAAGGTCCACCTCAAATTGGCCGGCTGAATTTTTTTTTAATTCAGATCCTTTTTATGAGTTAGGAACATTTGTTACTTCAACGACTTGAAAAATTTTGCAGGCCCAGGTCAACGAGTTTCTTGCTCAGAACACGTGGGGATTCCGTGTCGTGCCATTGACACAGTCACAAATCGATGAGGCTCTTGGAAGAGGCAGAAGAGGATCTCGTGCGCCTCGTCAGCCAAGAAGTCAAGGATCCACCCGTCAGCCACGTCAGCGTCAGAGAGCTGTTGCCCGCCAACCAAATCGTCCAACTCTTACAAGAGACCAGAGAGCAGGACAGCCACAAGTTCTCCGAAGAAGCGAACGGATTAGGAAGCAAAAGTCCAAATAATAATTTTTTCCAATTTTTTTGCGATGTTTTATTCTAATGCTATGTTTCTTCAATCTTGATGTTTTATTTGTTGAAAATATTTTTTTAGCCTCTTTAACTAATTGTCACGGTATTTTTTTCATTTGACTATTTCAATTCCAGCAATTTTGTCTGTTTTGTCTCTAACTGGTATTTTCCATATCTCAACCCTTTTTTTTTCACTCTGGTATTTCCGTAATTGGTCTCTTGTTTTTTTTCACCTCTCTGATTTTTTTAGATTAGCTGAACTTCTGCTTCTTCGTTTTTTAAAAATATTTACTCGCTAACACCGAGAAACAGTAGTACCTTTGTGGTATATCTGTTGAAATACTTTTCGAAACTTTGCCTGGCAATGTTTTTACCTTAAAAATTGATTGCAGGAAGCTACAACTTTTGGAAACGTTGGTGAGTGATCGCGGAATAACAACATCTGGTGGACTTCAAAAGGTGAGGGCTGTAAAAAACTTCGAAAACTTGGTTCGGCCATAGATGGGCGAAAATCTGGATTCTATACCTGACAAATTTTTTGAGAATACCAAATCATGATAAACAAAGTATCTAATAATATTTGTTTTCAGAAAAGAAGAATGGAAACAGAAAGGCTGGAAGAAAATGAAATAGGTCCAACGGTGGTAGAAACTGTTGGAGAACCGCTGAGAAGTGGCATCGGAAGGGTGTTACCAAATGCTAGAAATGGTAAGTTTTTATGGGAGAAGGGTTAAAACAATGGTCATAAAAATCTTTCTCCAATTAAAATTTTGAACGATTTCTGTAAATTTTTTTTTGCTGTAAGATAGGAACAATGAAATTTCTAACTCATTTTACATTCGGTTTATAAGTGAAGACCAATTTTTGAAGCCAACTTTATTTTTTTCAGATTTGGCGCCAAGTGAGGATGAGGAAGAAAACGAAGAAGAAGATGAAATAGAAGACAGAAATGAGGAAATAAGAAGAGGGGAGCCTTTGAGCTTTGAAGAATCTCGGAAGATTGCCCCAATCAGCAAAATTGAACCGCCTCCTAGCTGGGCTTCGAAATTCGGACACTTCTTTTATTGGCCCATTATCGTTTCTCTGGGTTACTTCAATTGGGACCACCTGACTGATAAGGAGAAAGAAATTGTCAGAGGGGAGTCGCCTTCCGCCGATTTTATGAAAAGTCTCCGTCGAAAGGTGACAAGAAGAATTCAGAGGGCGTGGGATAACGAAACTGCTGAACAGAAATATGAAAGAAGACAATTGGAAGAACAACTTTCTGAAAAACATATAAGGATGATCCACGAAGATGTATACAGGAGAGTAGAGAGAGAAACTAGTATTCCGCTGAACGGACTCGAGTGCAAGCTACAAATAGCTGCAGTTCCCTTGCCTCCAATTTTCAAATTCAACTCCTGCCACAACATCTGTCATATCAGTGACGATATCAGAGGTACGTTGAATGAGAATGCAATCAGAAATTTTTTGTTTGTGATTCACAGCAGTTGGTGGAAAACTGATTGACAGAATACGGGGCAAGACCGGTGGAGCATTTTTTTTAGAAAGCGATGGGTTTTCAATTGATTTTTTCAGAAAGCGCAAATGGTGGAAATAATATCGAGAAAGAATTCGAAGTACCCAAGTGTCATAACTCCAAAACTTCGAAACGCTTCGATCCTAAGTCATCAAAAGCAACGATTTCTGGAAGAATCTACAACGGTTTTCTGCAATTATACTCCAAGCGAAAGTATTTGTCTCCGGAGCAATTGGAACAAGTTCGCACACTGCAGCTTACTGATGAGCAAATTATGGAGCTCATGAGACAAATATGGTCTAAGGAAGATGAAGACATAAAATCTGGGTTACAAGTGGAAAACAAAAGATATTCCGTTGACGAAAAACAAGAATTTTATCGAGACGCTCAAACATTTTTTGGCGCATCTCGCTTGGATTTTTTATTTATGAGGATGGGGATTCGCGTCCCTCCAGTTTATGTTCGCGATGATGATGGAAACAGGTGGCACATTAGTGATTGTCAAGAGAATTCCCAAGAAGGTATGTTTGGGCAAAATAGCATTATAGTTTTTTGTTCATTATAATTTGTTTTCGAGTTTTTGAAAGTATATTATGATTGGCTGAAAATAGCGACTAAAAACCAATTTTCAGGATCTTCAACCGACAGAATGACACTAAAAGAGTCAACTCCTGGGAATTATTATCTTTCATCTTTCAAATCAACATATTCCTGGATCTTCGATGCACCTTTAGAGTTGATGGCAGCTGACTACCTTTTTGTGAGTTCTCTACAAATCTGTCACCAAGCCGGTGTTACATTTGAATTTTCTCACTCGACAACCCATTTTTCAGTTGCGGCCCGAGGTTATGTCGATGTATCTCGTATTGGTCAAGGTAATCGATTACTTGGAGGTATTTCCGGGAGTGAGTGTTTCAAAAGAAGGTTTTTAGAAAAAACTGTTACATTCCAGAATTATGAAGGAGACCCATACGATTTCTTGGTAAAGTTCGGCAAGAAAATTAGCTCTTCAATTAACGAGTTCAAATTAGAGCATGCTGAGCGGTTATCCAATTACATTGGTTTTTCACCTGAGATTGTAAACATTATATATTGATTAATAGAATGAAAGTTAATTTTAGGTTCTTGACATTGTCAAATGGTATGGGAAGGATCAAGCGGTAGGTCAAAATAGTTTTTCCTGTTCAAATTCAATTCCCGAGTTCTTTCAGATTGGGGGTGATACAGATTCGGAGCAAAGTGATAAAGATATTGAGGACAGTGACAGAAATGAAGATGAAGGTATTGTAGGAAAAATTAATTTTTGGACACTAGGAACGATTCATCTAACTTTTTTTCCTTCTTTGCAATCAAACAGGCCCCCATCAAACTTGTCTTTTATTAGAACCACCCGAATTGATGTAGTGTTATATGTAAGCTGGAGCAACATGTTGCGCAACGTAGATCCTTACATTCAGTACCCGCTTACTAGAATTTTTATTTTTCACTAAGATTCCAAACTTTCATTGCTTAAAACACGATTTATCTGGATTCAGAAAGCTCTACTTCACATAATTCATTTCAAAGGATTAAGTAGATTTACCATTTTTCGTTTTCCCTTTAATTTTTCTGGTATTTGATGCAGCGAACAGAATACCATGCACCCGACAGGCAGCATTTTAAAGGCACCTAATAGATTGGTTACGATATCACTATTTTTTCGATGACTGTACTTCACATGAAACACGGTCCAAAAAACAGTTCATCAAAAAAATACATCATAAATATAAAATTTTTGAAAGCAAACCTAAATAAATGGTGAAATTTGCAGATCGAATAACGTACCGTCCCACTATGAGGAGAGATCTTCGTAAGGGCGGCAAGCACTTATATAACATGATGAGAAAACAAAGAAAATTGGAAAAATTGGAGGAGAGCTCCGTAAGTTCTCAAAAAAGTTGATGTTTGAAAATAATTCTGATTTACTACTCTCAGTCTGACCAAGAAAGCGACAGCGATGGTGAAATGAGCGAGGTTTCTGATGGAGCCGCAGACGAGGCACGTGAGCAAGGAAAAGATGGAGGTATGGTGAAAGTGGCGTCCGGTACCCATTTTTTAACACTAAAAAAAACTGATGAAACGATTGGCTTCTTTTATAGATTTTTATATCTCGTAGCATCTTTGAAACTGAAACATCCCGAGTGTTTCCAAATTGAAAATAGGAGTCCATATTAATATTGTTCGGAATAGGAAATAGTTGTTTCCGATTTTCCAGTTTCTTCCGATTTTTTGAAAACGTTTTCCTGTTTTTCATATCTGAAAAAAATATAAAGATATGGTGGAAGTGAGGTCCATGCATCTCGAAAAATGAAATGAAGGTTTTGATATTTTAAATCACATTTCGCTGATTTTTTCAGTTGCGAGATGTGAAAATCTATAAACATTGAATATTTTATTGATTTTTTGTGATTTTTTTTCCGCAATTCATATTCGAAGTCAGCATGAAACTTGTGTTGTCTAGTGATGGATCATGGAATTGTAAAACAAATAAGTTCTCTGAAAAAAACGGACACCCTTTCATGAAGTTTTTGTGCAAGACTTATATTTACCGAAAAATTTATTAAACTCTTGTTCCAAACTAGTGGCAGCAAATTTTTGAATTTGCTTCAGTTGTGTTCTTTTCTTATCCACAATAGTTCACCGTGAACACTCTGCTTGCTTGTGAAGAGTCATAATTAGATTTCTGGTCAAGATAAATGTTGTTTTTGTTACAACTCTACACATTTTTACAATTGGTATGTTTTGACACCTTGATTAGTAATTAAGTTATGATGCTCCAAGCAAACGGTATCAGGAGCGCATCTGTTAAAATACTGTGAAAATGATAAAGTTCCAGCAAGGAATAAAAAAACGCGTACTGTGGCACAATGTGGCAAGTGTTTCAGCCCGCGAAGAAAAATTTGAAATTCCTTGCTAGAACATTATTATTTTCACAGTATTTACAGTAGTATCAGAACAGAAGCCGAAAAATATTTCAATGAACCAAAATATAGAGAAAAAATTAATGTTGCAGAGCCCTGCTCATCTGGACAGCTCTCGGTTAGGTCTACTCAATCCGGCTCAACTTCAAATTTGAAGAACAAGCGTCAAGATAAACCCGGAACTTCTGGCCACCACAATTCCAAAAGATCAAGGCTAGAAGAAGGTACAATCATAGTTATTTGTATTCTGGGGATCTAGAAAATGTTCGTTTCAGAAATAAGACTGACATACTTTTTTCTGAGGGTCTGATGTTTTTTTTTATTACAGTTTGAGTTTTTCAGGAGGTTTGCCAAAGGAAAACGAGGGTCGAAATCAAAAGCCACAACCACTTCAGGCTTCAGTGAAACCACGGAGTGGAGCAAATGCTGTAAAACAGCGTGGTCAGATCGAAAGTAAGTTGACTTTGTTTTTCAAACTTCTCTTATCTGTTATTTTTGCTTCCGAGAGAAAAACAGACAGAGCACATTATAAAGTTTTAGATGCTCCTATTGTCAACCAAAGCCAACAAGCGGTGTTGACCCCAGGACCCATCCGGAGCAGAGATGGACAGCCAATTCCAACCAGTCAGCTAGGAACAGTCAGTGCTAGGAATCAAGAAGCTACTCGTCATCGGACTATCCGTAAGTTTCCTGTTAACATCAACATAAGTTTCTTCAACTCACAATAATTTCGTTGAATTTTTATGATTAGGATCAAACATTCGCAGCGAAACACAATCAACAGAACTCCATTTTTTCAGGATTTCAAACTGATAGCAATCGATTTTTCTCTAGTCTTCGATTGTTGCCACCAATGGCACCCACTAGGAAAACAGTTCCAGCAGTTACTCGCTCGCAAACAGCACAGGGCCGGAATGCTCATCCACGAAATGATGAATACCGCTCAGGACAGACCTTGACCCCAGTGAGTTACCTCCTTTTTTATATTTAAAATGCAAATTGGGCAACATTTTTTTCTGGGCTGTGTTTTTTGTGTTGTGAGATTTGCCATTCAGGCATTTTCTTAACCTAGTACAAATTTTCAATAACGTAAATTGAGTAATTTTTCAGAATCAAGTGGATCGCTTTCTCGCCCACCACACGTGTGAAGTCCGTGTTACAATGATGTCGCAAACGGAAATACAGCAGGCCCTTGGACAGAGCGGAGCAGCAAGACAATCACCACAGCAACGAACTTAAACAAAACGAGCTCAAGCAAGAGTCTAGAGAACCGTTCAACCTGAAACTCCCAGAATAAGTGAACCACCTTTGTAGCCGAGCATTTTTTCTAATTTCTTTACTTTCCGCTATCTCAACTAGCTCTTCCGTATTCGTATCATTACTTTTTTTATTCTCTTTTTTTTTGGTGTTTTCCATAACTTCTGTTTTGTAATTGTTCTAAGTGAATTTCTCCTGTCTTGTTTTATCTCTGACTGTTTCTGGTTTTTTTTTTAATTTTTTTTGTTCTTTCTTTTTCACTTCTCTGCCTCTAGTAGTTTAGCTGAACTTTGGTTTTTCCATGTGTTCGTTTTATCTTTACTCGTTAACACCGAGAAACAGTCGTACCTTCGTGATATATCTGTTGAAATACCTTTCAAAACTTTGCCAGGCAAAGTTTTCAATCTCAAGTTTTTTTTTCAGAAAACTACAACTTTTGGAAAAATTGATGAGTAATTGCGGATAGAGCCTGGTAGTCTGGTGGATTAAAAAGGTGAGCAGCATATGAAAACTTTTTTAGAGGCTGTCTGTATAGGTCTAGTGAGAATCAAAAATGAATCTGATTTTGAATAGCTAAATGATCGAATTTTCCAAAAATACGTTAACAAAACGTTTTTCTTTCCAGGAAATTCGAACGGAAGCCAAAGAGTCTACAGGAATGGTTCTAGGTGCAACGACGAGTAGTTTCTTAAGGGACGCTTGGAGAAAAAGCACCGAAAGGGCCTGGCCGGATATTAGAAATGGTAAGATCTGATTAGAATTCATGAATCAGTGGGTATAAATAGTTTTGTAAAATCGAATTCGGGACATTTTTTCGGAGTTAATAAGAACAATGTATCATATTTAGCCGAGCACGAGACCAGGAGAGCAAAAAATTGAGAACTTCGAAATTTCAAAGTCATAGTACATTTGACTTTTAAACAACATTCAAGTTGTGCTTCAGAACTATCCTGACTAATAATGTGTTAGATTTAGGATTCAAGTCTTTTCTCAAGACTGATTTTTCTTTCAAATATTTTTTTCAATTCTAACGTAACGTTTCTCCATCAATGTAAATTAATACGAAAACAATGACTGAGAACCGAAAATTTTACCACTTTCTCTCGAAAGCACTTTGGTTATATATATCAAAACAAAAAGTGGTACATTTTGCAGATCAATTACTGATCGGACATCACGCCTCTACCTCGTCACAATCAAACACACAAGATCTTTCAGCAGAATTGGTTTCTCAATATCGTCGAAATAATTTATATATTCATCACTGTCAAGTTTTCGGGCGGAAAATAACTCCTGACCAGCCTATTCCGTGCACCTTATACAACTTGAATTGTTGTATGCCATGCTGGCAGGAGAAGGAAATTCGAGAGCTACCACAGCCAGACCAGATTATGCCTCGACTTGAACTGCTCAATGTATATGGGGACTACTTCCGAACCCCAGAACCAAGAGAGTTCGATGCTTTCGACAATCGCTACGAAGGTTACTTCGTTCACAAAATTCCAATCAAACGCTACATGTTGGTCAAGCGAAACATTGAGAGAGAGGATTATTCTGATATTACCGTAGAGGAGTTGATGGTTTATATGTGGATGAACGGAGGAAGAGTGGGCGATTCTTTGGTTCGCTTCGCCCACCCGGTTAACAATGGAACTGTCATCCAATACCATTGGAAGCGGCTGGAAACCGACCAGGTGAGTGAACTCATAGAATTTGAATGGAATAATTTCCAAATTATGACTTTCGAAACCATATATCTTATTTACAGGTGACCCTCGAAATTCTGAGCAGAGCGCATAGGCTCATCAGGACAATTCCTAGAGATCTGCGCTCGCGCTCTCGTTTCGAGCTTGTGCTGAATCAAATTATGGTCACCCTTGCCGAAAACAATCGTCCAGCTTATCTGAAGTACAACCAGCTAAAATCTGTTTTTGAATTCGACAAGTTCAGTTTCAAAAAAGTGAGTGAGAAGTAGAGCAATTAGTTTTGAAGTGTCAATAATTGCCATTTCACCGTTTCGATTTATTGTTGGAACTACTTCAATTATTCTTCAGGCAAATAAATTCATGTGCCAATGGAGAATGGAAAATAAAGATTGTGACGAGTGGCAGGTGACTCCACAGAATGAAGATTTCGACAAGTTAATTTCCGGTGTATTGGCAAAATCCAAATCTGGATTCCATCTTCCTGACCGGGTTAGTTCTATTTGAAACATACTCTGTTATGAAAAACATACTCTGCCGGCAACTTCTTTTGATTGGGTTTGAAAGGAATGAAATCTGACAAATGTCGGATCAAGAATTGTGAATTCTCGCAAAAAAACCTGTAGTTAAAATCAAAATCAACTCTGACAAACTTTTAACCAGAAGATGACGGCCTCCTTAAAGCATAGAAGTTACCGACGACAACCAAGTGAAAAACAAAAAAATTAAAAGTTGGGCATCATGTGCTCGAATAAAAACATGACATCACATTTGCCGCGGGTTAGCCTTATTTTAGATTTTCATAGACCTTCCAAATCTGATTTTTACCTAGTTGTTCCACTAACTTTCGTTAGGTAGATAGACAGATTTCGAATAACCTTTTTTTGATTACAAAAAAACAAACTGATTAGAGCCGGACCCCAGTCAAAGACTGGAATTCGCCAACGGCTGTTCTGCGTCTTTTACTAAGCAGATCACGATTTTAAAGTTGACATCCTTGAAGTTTAGCATCATTCTCAAAACGTTAGAGCCAAAGAGGAATATTATGGCACTATGAGCGCAAAAAAAATAATTTTCAGGAATTCGAACGTCATCGCCAGTTCATTCTGAAGAAGGTCTACGATACTATCATTGAGAATGGCTTCGAACCGGTACTCAATCCTTTCCAAATCCGGAAATTATCAGGAGAGCTAGGAGACAGCACAAGAGGAGTGAGTTTTTTTTCAATAAAACCAAACATCACAAAGTTTTTTAGATTTGCAAGATGTTCAAGCGCATTTGTGCCGAGAACAGCTCAACTGTGAATGGAATTGTTGACAACACTGAAATTATTCTGAAAGGACTCTGCACCAGAACCTGGCCTGACAATTTCCCGTCAACATTTTTGGGGAAACAATTTGAAAGTGTTTTGAACATTGGAGGAACCTTGGATGAACATCACCTCGGAAAAATTGCAACTTGTGTGGGAGCGCCATATGAAAGGGTGAGAATGTAATCTTTTGTGAAATTGTTTTTACATTAATATTTCCAGATGTTGCTTGCGTTTGAGGATTACAAAACAAAGTGGGAGCGCGATCATGTAAGTTTTCAAAAATGTTCCTTCTTGAATATGATTACCACGTTCTTTTAGGCAGACGACAATGTATCGGAGCCGGACCCAAGTGATGAAGAAAGCGACGGAACCAGCGACCGGCTAAGTGAGTATACGAATTGGGCAATCAGAGAGAAATATGTAGTCAAATAACTTGACTTTGGGACAGTAGGAGCAATCCATCCATTATTTACCATGAATCTTCGCATTGATCTTTCCCCATCTGGAGTATCCCGAGTTAGAACTATCTAGGCTTCTAGTTGATTCTCAGGATACCATGCGTCCAACAGACGGCATTTCAGTTTTTTCGATATTAGCAATTTTTGCTATCATATGTGCCACGTGATTCTGAAAATAGATTATGAGAAGCGAACCAAAACGAATAATAAAAATTTTCAGGACCATCCATTTTCGCCCGTCCTCATTACGCATCTCCTCGGTACCACCAAGGAAGTGATGATATAGCAAAATTAGAATGCCAAGCAAAATGGGAAAAAGATCTCGTGAGTTTTTGGTAATTTTCCTGTCTGAATGACCTTCTCGAATTTTTCAGGCTGCTTACAACGCTCAGTATGATAAAGAAGGCGATAGTGATATTGATTTGATTGAGGATTCTGATGGAGGCGCAGACGAGACACGTGAGCAAGATGCTCCATGTATTAGGTTGTAAGGAAAGTTTTGCACCAATGTAAATTTTTTGACCTAGAAAGTTCTGGAAGTTTCCAGAATTTTTCTGAATATTATAATAAGCTAGTATATTGTAGAAACTTTCATCCATGAAATTTATATGCGCGCAGCTCTTTCCACTAGACAAGTATGACAGCTCTAAGCGAAGAGCAATTTCGAGGCATTGTCTATTGCGCGTTTCTCCAAGACCGTAGTGTCGCCGGAGCGACTGCCAATATTCATGCTGCGTTCGAGGAAGATGTACTAAGTAGATGGACAAACAAACGATTCTTCAAACGTTTCCAGTCTGGAGATATTTTGTTTGAAAATCAACCTCGTTCTGAACACTCATCTGATCTGAATGATGATGATCTTCGTGAAGCCCTCAAATACAATCAGGACGCCAGCACCCGTGAATTGTCAATGAAGCTTGCCTGTTGCTAAACCACCATTGTTCGACATCTGGAGGCTCTTCGTTACAGAAAAGTTGTGTCGACATTAGTTCCTCACGAATTTCACTCTTGTCAGTTGACAGCAAAGGTAAATGCCGCTTGGTCTTCGCTTCTCCGTCTACGCAGGAAGGATTTTTTCTGGCATCTCGCTACTGGTAATAAAAACTGAATTCCGTACGTTAACCGTGCAAAAAAATTTTGGCTCCCTCGCGGAAAACCACCACCAAAAGAGCCTATGCCGAATCTTCCCGAAAAGGAAGTATTGTTACGTTGATGGTGGGTCTTGAAAGGAAGCTTCTACTGGGAACTGCTGTCATAATGGCATACGATTACTGCCCAAGTATATACTTTTTAACTTCAGAAATTGACCGAAGAAATTGGTGAGAAAGGCGGAAAAAATTTTGAAAACTGTAATCTTGGTGCAAAACTTTCCTTACAACCTAATAAGAAAAGAAGAGATGAAGGTATGGTGGCGCTTGGTACTTGTTTTTCAGCACAAAAGAATGCCGATGAAACCATTGGGCTCTATTGTAGAACAGGGGCTCATAGCATTTCTCAAAAACTAAAAAATCTCCTGTAGTGTATATTGAACAATAACCAAATTATTCATCGATAAATCACAGTTTAAATGTACGGAGATGAAAAAGATAAATTTTGCAGCTCCTTGCTCATCCGGACAGCTCTCGGTTAGCTCTACCCAATTTGGCTCAATGACGAATGCGGAGAATAAGCCATTTGAAACACCCAGAACTTTGGTCTTTCACAAAGCCGAAACGTCGAAGCTAGATGAAGGTACAACCATTATTATTTCAATTTCAGTGATTTAGGAATTCTTCGATCTGAAATTTTTCAGGAAGCCCACCAGAGGAAAGCGAGAATGGAAATTCATCAGATGGCGAGCCAGAATATGATGCTGACAGTGAATCCGACGGTAGTTTTTTCCAAGTTTTCGTGACTGTTTTAAAATTTCAACATTACAGATGATGAGTCAACCCAAAGTGGTGAAGATGAGGAAGTTCCAATGGGCATTGCTCAAGAATATCAACAGGAGGATCACCCATGGCATAACAAGCCAGAGCACGTTGTTGACAATGAATCCAACGGTTAGTTCTTCAAATTTTTGTAAATGACAAACAGTAAATCATCTTCTTTTTTTTCCTGCGTAAGAACTTTGTACTAGAATTTTGAAAATTTCAGATGATGAGCCGGGGCAACATGGAGAAGATGAGGAAGTTCCAATGGAGATTGATCAACAATATCAAGAGGAGGATCCCTCAGGAAATGTCGAGCCAGAACATGATGCTTACCGTGAATCTCAAAATGAGGCAGAGGTGTCTTCTCGAATCCAACCTACTGCTGTTCCAATTGAAGCTGAGCAACCAAGAAATCAAAGAAATCGAGCTGAGGATCATGAAAAGAATGGCAAAGTTCCTGGTGAGATTTCTTTGAAATTTTCCTTGAGGTTTTTTCTTTATGGTGGTTCTCGGTATTTGAAGCATCCGGGCGTAGATTACCAAGTCTTACGAAAGCTCTAAAAGTGAGCTAACTTTCTCTTTTTTTTTAAATTTTGTTTTAGGTTTTGAGCTCACGTGAAAAAGATCAACTATATCAGTTCAAAATTATAAGAAAGTTTTTTACAGAAGTGCTAGAGGTCACAGCCCAAAACCAAGAAGATGTGCACGTTGCTGTTGAGCAGCCACAACCAGAAGAAGATATAGCGGATGATGATCAAGATGATCTTCCAGGAAACGGCGGACATCCGGATCCGCAGCCAATTCAAGCTGATGATGAACAAGAAGGCTATGAAGAAAATGGAAGAGTTTCAGGTGAGCCTCCTTTCATCTCGTTTTTCTAATGGTTCCTCCTGTCTCATGATTCTCGATGTTTTTGGCATATATTCGAAGGAAACTAAGTCATACCAATCTCCCCGAATACGCTTAATTCCTTTTTTTTCGTTTTGTTCTAGGTTTTGAGCTCAGATCTGAAATCATACCAATTTCATCTAATTCAAATTTTAAATAACAAGGAAGTACTGCGAAATGATATACTAAAATCCAAATGGTTATGGGGGCAAAAATTCGACCACCCCAGGGTTAGAAAAAGTGCAAAAGGAAATTTTGCGGAAAACGCCCTTTCCCAAGTTATGACGGTCTGAAGGTACCAAATTCCCAAAAAATTGAGGTTTTCGTCAAAAATCCGTAACTTGCTTCAAAATTGATGAATTTGGGCAGTCAAAAAAACAAATTGTAGAATTTTTGATGAACTTTTCGAAAAAATTTAGTTCCTGTGGATAGATGTAAAAGTGCTCATTTTTAGAGAATAGCCGTACTGAGCACTTTTTGAAACTTTCCTCTGGGTGATCGAAAAAATTTGAAAAAATTCGTGAAAATAGCTCTTAAGTTGCTCTAATTGATCAAACAATAACATCTGGAAAAAAATTTTTTTTCGTCGAGAAAAAAATTTTCCCGAAAAAATTCACCATTTCCACGTATAGGGATACGTTGAAAATGAGGCTTGTCAGTCTTATGAAGTTGTGAAGTCTTCAAAATAATTTTTTCTTAGTTTTTTGTAGACTATAGGGTACCGTGAATTGTTTCAAAACAAAATCTCACAACTTCCAAATTTTCAGATTTAGGCTTGAGCACGTATCCCTATACGTGGAAATGGTGAATTTTTTCGGGAAAATTTTTTTCTCGACGAAAAAAATTTTTTTTCCAGATGTTATTGTTTGATCAATTAGAGCAACTTAAGAGCTATTTTCACGAATTTTTTCAAATTTTTTCGATCCCCCAGAGGAAAGTTTCAAAAAGTGCTCAGTACGGCTATTCTCGAAAAATGAGCACTTTTACATCTATCCACAGGAACTAAATTTTTCCGAAAAGTTCATCAAAAATTCTACAATTTGTTTTTTTGACTGCCCAAATTCATCAATTTTGAAGCAAGTTACGGATTTTTGACGAAAACCTCAATTTTTTGGGAATTTTGTACCTTCAGACCGTCATAACTTGGGAAAGGGCGTTTTCCGCAAAATTTCCTTTTGCACTTTTTCTAACCCTGGGGTGGTCGAATTTTTGCCCCCATAACCATTTGGATTTTAGTATATCATTTCGCAGTACTTCCTTGTAAGATTTATAGAAGGAGAACCAATGTTGCTCCTTGAAGCTAATGGTCCAATTGGCGTTGAAAAGCCGCCAACCAATCGAAACTTGATTGGTGATGACCAAGATGACCTTGATAATGACAGAGTTTCAGGTGAGCCCCCTCTGATCTTGTTCTTTATGGTTTTCTCTTGTCTGATGGCCTAATCATAGCAAAATTCCCAAATTACGCCTAGTTTTTCTTTTTTTATATTTGGTTCTAGATTTAGAGTTTAGATCTGAAAATCAAATCAACTTTCTGAAATTAAATTAAATTAAGAAAAAAAACTTACAGAAGAAGAACCAGTGATGCTTCTTGGAGCTGTTGGTCCAGTTGGCGTTGAGCAGCCACCAATAGCTGGAAACTTGATTGATGATATTCAAGATGGCCTACAACAAAATGACGGAGTCCCAGGTAAGCCCTATTTGGGCTTGTTTATTATCTATTTCCTTATAGATGGTTCTCGGTATCATAAGTGTACAGAAGAAGAATACCGAGTCAGTAGTAAGCTCAGAAATTAACTCAGCTTATCCTCTCACCGATTCATTATTTTTCAAGGTTTTTATGACTTCTCATGATTCAATCGAAAAGGTTCTTATAGTCTCAAATGGCTTTAATCGTGATTTAATTTTTTTTGCACCAAAATTCAAATAACTTACAGAAGAAGAGCCAGTGATGATGATCGGGGCTGCTACTGAAGCCCCTGATGAGCCACATGATCAAACGCAAAGAAGAGATATAGGTGTGTTGAAAGTGGGGTTCTAAAATCTGGACAACAAAAAAAAACAAATAGAGTTAGGACTTAGGTTTTTTTCGTTTTCAAATTTGAGGATCAAAATAAATATTTGAGCACCAAAGTTGAAACAATAATTTCAGAAGTAGAACCACAGCTTCCGGTCAGTAACCTAGAAAATGATCTCCCCGTTGCCATTGTGCTGCCACAATTAAATGGACATTTAGCAGATGATGACCAAGATGGTCTTCAAGGAAATGGCGGAAACCCGGATCCACAACCACAACCACTTCTGGCTACAATTGATTCACCAAGACAAACAAATGCAGTATCCCAGCATCAGAGTAAGTTGACCTGATTTTTACGAATTTAAAAAAGTTATTTTGCTTTGGAAAAATCAGAAAAAGTAAAATTTTTAATTCTAGATGCTCCCGTCGTCAACCAGAGCCAACAAACAGTTTCGGCGCCAAGACCGAACAGGGGAAGAGCTGGACAACCAATTCAAGCCATCCAGACAAGGAGAGTCAGTGCTAGGCTTCAAAAAGCTTCTCGTCATGTTCAAGCAGCTTTGGCCCCAAGACCTCCAGTTCGCGTCAATCCACCAAGAAGAGCCAGTGAGTTTTTATCATTTTTTTTCAACTATCTTTTTTTTTCTTGAAGTCTTGTGATATGTGTCTCAAATTTATTGCTGTCAGCTGGCATTTTTTGTCCCCAATTATAAGATTTCGACCAAAAAATCCTAGGGCTCCATTTAGAGATTCTCACTAGTTTTCATACTTTCAGAAATTCAAGCAGTCAATCAGCTTCGGAACCATGTGCTGCCACCAAGAGCGCCTTCAAGACGACCAGCACCAGCAACCGCCCGCCCACAGAGAGCACAAGGCAGGAATGCTCAATCACGGAATGGTGGATACCACTCAGGACAGATCTTGACTCAAGTAAGTTTTTTTTTCAGTTTCTTCAGGGTTTTCCGTGGGTTGTCGTTTTGAAGTTTCTCTGAAGATGTACTACAATCTTTTTAAGACAAAAATTGATAGTTTTCAGGCTCAGGTCAATCAGTTCCTTGCTCGTAACACGTGGGGAATCAGTGTTGTCATGATGTCTCAGGCGGAGATACAGGCTGTTCTTGGAAGGAACAGAAGAGGTAGTCAAGTACCACCAGCTCAGCTACATGTTCTCCGAAGAAGTGAGCGAATTCGACAACGCTCCAATTTATAATTTTCTCTAACAATTCTTTTCCAAAAATATCAAAGTCAAAGTTTCGACATGTGTATTACTTTCCTTCTTTTTCTCTTTTTTCAATGGCTTTTTTGTATTTTTTCTTCCTCTATTTTCTCTTGGATTTTGACTGTTTTTATTCTATTTGACAATCTCCCTTTTTCTGGGTTTTCTTTATAGTTATTGGTTCGCCAATTCATCCAGGTATTTCTGTAGTTGTTTTCTGTCTTTTTTTTCTGTCTTTTTTTTCAATACTGTGATTCTTGTAGTTTAGCTAAACGTGTGCTTATTACTTTCGTTTACGTTCTATATTTACTCGCTAACACCGAGAGACAGTAGTACCTTGATGGTACATCTGTTTGAATATCTTTGATCCTTTTCACTTGTTTACAACTCATTTTTTACTGCAGTTGTCTTTAATTCATTTGGAAAATTCAACATAGTGAGATGAAAAGGAAACAGGTGAGCAAATTTTTCGAAAAAAAATTCCGATGAAGTGTTTACCATTTTTCAGATGATGTCCGAAGACAAAGAAGATTTATCAAGATCGTCATCGGAGGACGATTATGATCCAAGATATCTCACCAGAGAGCAACGAGTTGCATTAGCAAGAGCAAGAGGAGGATTGATGGTAAGCAAATCATAACTTTAAACGCATGAAAGAAAAAAAAGAGCATAGGTTTCGTAACTTTCTATAACACATTTTCAGATGCTCGACATGCGAGAAAGAGAAGGTTATTACGCAAGCAGTTCTTCTGCTGCAAGGCCAAAACGATCAAAATTCAATCGCAAAGGTAAACTTTGAAATCGTTTCATAAATAACTGTTTTTTGAACATGTGTTTTTTTAATCAAAAATTCGAATTTGAAAAATCAACATTTTAAAAAAATTTTCTACAGATTCGTCTCGAATTGTAAATCTAAAAGAAAGCGAAAAAGGGAGCAAAGAAGAGAGCGAACAACATGAAAAAGAAACTGAAAGTGAAGAAGGGAAGGAAGGAAACGATGAAGAAAATAAGCCCATTGGCTTCGAAAAATTACAGAAGATCAAAAAAGACGATGGCAACCGTAGAGGTAAGTAGAGGGATGAGGATGAAAAAATACCGTTTTGCTTTTTCTCAATAATAGTAATAGCTTTAGTATGGCAAAATTTATCAAAAAAAAAATTTTGAAAAATTAAATCATTAGTCGACATTTTTTTCCCAGAAGCTCGAAAAATGCGAATAAAATTTCAAATGTAGATGTAGCTATTTACATTAGTTTCAATCGTTCTAACGAGAAACAACAACAAATCTGGTTCGCACAGAAAAAGTTGGATTTTTCAGCATTTTTTTGTGGATTGCTAGTAAATTTTCCATTTTTCGAAAAAAAAATTCCAGCTTCGGTAACTAATTTTAGAAATAATTTCCGGAGACACAGTTTTGGCGTCAACTTTTTTTCCGGAACTTTTGCACGGGAAAAAGTCTCCAATTTTCAACGTTAATTTCCAAAAACAATTCATTCGTCCGAATAATTTTTTGCTTAACCCGCTTCTGAACAAAATGTGGCCTTATAATGCAATATTTGAATGTATCTAATTTCGTTCCATCCTATTGATTCTGAAAGTTTGAGTAGCTTTCAATTATACCAAAGTTTTCAGGCGTTGATAGAATCGTTCCATCTGTCTCGAATGTGACTCCCGACACTATTATTTACTGCCAAACTTCCGGTGCTCCGATCATCAAAAACAAACCTCTTCCCTGCTGTACTGTCTTTCTCAAATGTCCTCCGTGTATTGAAGAAGCCAGATTCAGAAACTTTTCAAACGACTGGGCTGGGAAAGTTTCCAACTATCAGAAAAATGGATTGAAAATGGAGAACTTCACGTCAACGCGTCCCCATGAATTCAGTGTTGGACAAACTGTCTATGAAACGTTTCGTGTCCACAAGATGATTATGCCTCGATTTCGAAAAATTGAGGATCAAATTAACAAGGGAGATTTTACCAATCTCACCAAGGAGGAGCTGAATGTTTATAATGTCCGGTATGGAATTATTAAGGAGGACAATCGAATCAAATTTTCAAACATCGTCAGAGGAGGAAAAATAATCCAATACTTTTGGCAGACGGATGCAAATGTTCAAGTGAGATTGTCTCGGTGTTCATGGTTCAGTTGTTCATTTATCATTTTCAGGAAAAACAAGCTACAGCTGTAAACCCGCAATTGGACAGAAAAGGTGGGCACAATTATTGTAGTTTGTTCCTAATTTGACTTTCCTCAATTCAATTGTACTAGACTTATTTAGCACTTACATGGAAGTTCTCCCAAATGATATATTAGTATTCGATAGGTTATGGGGGCAAAAATTCAACCACCCCAAGGTAAAAGAATTCGCAAAAGGAAATTTTGCGGAAATCGCTATTTCTTGAGTTATGACGGTCTGAAGGTAGTGTTCTCTCGGAAAATCAACGTTATTTTCAAAAAACTCGTAACTAGCTTTAAACTTAACGAATTCGGTTGGTCAAAAAATGAAAATGTAGGGTTTTGTATATACTGTGTGGCAAAAATAAGTGTGAAAAAGAATCTAAAAAGTTTTGCATTTTATGAGAATCCTGGCGATGGCCACTTTTTGAATTTTTTTTCCTGATGATGCTAAAACTTTGAAAAAAATTTGTAAAAATAGAGAAAAAAAGTTATACAAGTTTGCACAATAAAAACTGAAAAAAAGTTTTTTTTTCAAGAAAAAAATTTTTTTTTGAAATTTTCTGAAAAAAAATCTGAAAAAAAAATGTTAGGGTTACCAATAAACATGTGTGTTAATTTTCAATTCCAGTCATTCTGAAAACATTTTCAAAGAACTGTAGCTACCAAAACCTGAGGTCTAAGCTGTACTAAATTTTAGCGCACCGTGACCAAATGACTGATACTTATTGAAGCCAGACACATCTTGATGCGCCCAAAGTTTTCATTGTCGTAAAAAATTTAGGCATTACGTGGTACATGCTTGACGTCGACTGAAATCAACTGAAACAGCTTTCAGATCCCATTAGCTTCACCGGAGTTGACAACTCTATGCCGCCCACATTTTCTTCCTTTTCCTGGTGGATGTTAGAGTCGCCATTGGAGCCAATGGCCACTCACAATCACTTTGTAAGTATGCTGCTCAGTAATCATTAAAAATAAAATTCAATTTTTTCAGCAAAAGACTCAGGAGCTTTCTATTCAAAAAGTTCTTGTCAATGCGCTCAATTACCTGGAGTCGAATCCATTCGATCAAGTAAGTCTGTCGAAACGAAAATTCCGTAACGCGAAATATTTAATTCAGGAAGATCATGATGGTCAAATAAAATATCTAAAGAAGATGTTCAGAGAAATGAAGTGCTCATGTCACTTTACAATAGAACAAGCAAATCGACTGGCTCCTCATTTTGCATGGCTCCCTGAGGGGGTAACACATGGATTTTCAGAAAACTTATCTTCAAACTTATTTTATTCCAGCTCGTTAGGATGGCTCTCTATTATTGTGTTGAACATCCAGTTAATGAACTGCCTGGTGAGTTAGAACCATACAAATATTTTTGTTATTACTCTACCGGAAAATATTCAGTCCACACTTTCTGGAAATCTAAAAAAAAAATTTGGTTTGAGATAACTAAATACTTTCGGTTCTTCTTGACTAACCACTAATTTTCCGAATTCCAAAACCCCATAGAGCTTTTTCAAATTCATCGAACTTGAAAAAAGATTGAACTTGTTCAAGTCAAGTAGAACCATATTTTCGTAGTTTACCACCACGATCACAACCTATCAAATCAAAACCCCGATATCAGGACCTTCATTTTGCGAGAAAAATTGTGAATAGTTTAATTTGTCAAGAAAAAATATATCTATTGAATGACAAAGAATTCATATAAGGCTATACTAGAAATTTAGCAGCAAAAAAAAAATTTCTTTGGAATTTAGACTCCTCCACCCTGAGTCTTACAAGGGACTGTTTTTCCCACGTGGGTTGGGAATTTTCTATAAATTGGTAGTCTGAAAGTAGACACTTCTGTGAGTGGATTCTGAAATTTCTAGCCTGCACTGGCCCCTGTGAGTCTGGAAATCTTCATCTGAAAATCTGGCCCCGCCCCCTCATTTTTTATGCGTTGTCGACGTGGCGCCCTCTCTCTCTGCGCGTCGCACTCTCCTCACTACCCGGCAAGGCAAGAGGAAACGAGCGGCGGTTGGCCGAGGGGATGTGATGTAGAACAGCGTGCGGGAGGTCTGGGGTTCGTTTCCTTGCTGTTGAATTTATTTTTGTTTTTATTTTATTTTTTACATTATTTGTTAATTATTCATTTATTTTCCCTCTTTGCATTTTTTTTTCAAAATTCGGTCTGATATGAAATCAAAGAAGGGTACTTTCTGACAAAAATAATTTATTAACATTTGGTCAGCAACACTTGTGATATTTCACGAAAAAACAAGAGAAGCAAAACGACCGCTCACAATAGATACATTTGATCATTGGAGTAAAATCACAGTTCGCTTTGACACAGTCCCTATCCAGGTCCCGAGAAAATAACAATTGGCGAGGTGTGAACCAATGTGGTGGTTTCGGCACGTTGTAACCAGCAGCAGCCCATGCTTGTCTAACCCATGGTACAAGTTTTGGAGATCGAAGTTGCCACCAAACTTGGGAGATCATCTGCAAGTACATTCTTTATCAGAATACTGAAACTGTTGAACGAACCTTCAACGTTGGGTCCCTGGCACAAAGTTTGTAGTTCTTGCAAGTGAGCTGACAGTACGACGTGATAGTTTTAACCACCTTCTTGAATCCACCGAAAATCCCAACATCACAGGGCTGAACGTGACCGGTACAACCGAGTGGGATGATCACCATCTCGAGCTTCTTTGATCGGGGAGTTATCGAATCAATCAATCCTTTGTCTTTCCAACTGCTCCATGAATCCACCATAAGCAAAGACTTCTTTGGCATTGACTTGTCAAATACGACTTTTTCGAAAAACTCCTGCATCAAATTTTTCGTCATGATATGGCTGGTATGGCAGGTAACAACCAAGTTATCGGCTTTGAAATGACCCTTTTTGAGGAATTTTCCTTTCGGCTCCTTCAAAGTAACGAACAGCTTCTCATGTAGTTTTCCGCTGGCAGAGATAATTGGAAGGATTGTATATGAATGTGTAGTAGCCGAGACGTTTTGAACAACACAATGGACGTCTTTGACACCAGTGAAAGTCAACGTTCTTGCGGTGGTCATCTCCAGCTGAAATCCGCTCTGGTCGGCGTTGAAGATGTTGGCTGGGTTGTACGATCGCATTGTCTTATTCACCCCATCCACAAACTTTTTCGACTCTTTTTCGATCAAAGCTCGATCTTTGTGCTTCACAAGAGCAACAAATTTGGTAATTTTACGAGATGATAAGCCGATATCTGATACCTTGAAGTTTTCGAAAAGAATGTTGTTCCGTTTGATGATGTCCGAAACAAAAAAGCGTAGAGTTGCGTAATGAATAATCTGTCCTTCTTCGATTTGCTTTCTCACTTCTTTCTCTAGCTCCTGTGAAATGAACTCCAAATCGGCCATCCTATTGCATTTTAACATTCCTGCAAACTTTAGTTGTTGTTTTTTTCGGGAATCAACTGGATACCGTTTTTCTCGTAATCTCGCAGTTTTTGCAAATGATGATCGTCCTTGATGAAGCGAAAGCGAGATTTCATTGTTGGGAGAGAAGGGCGTTTTTGAGACCCATTATTGTGATGTCCTTTCAGATGTCCATAAAACTTGACAGCTTCCTTTACTTTTTCCAATTCAACGAAATCTCCTTGTTGGAATTGGACCATGTTTGGTTTTCCCGGTGCTTTAACTGCGTCAGGATATACTTTCATGTTGTTGTACTCCTCATCAGCAGGGATCCAACCTTGAAAAGTGATGTTACTGCTTTTCCAATAAAGAAATGTAACTTACTTTTATCCTGCATATCATCTTCGAAATTTCCCAGGAACTGTTCAGTGACGATTGTGAAGTCGTCTTTTTTAGCGGTCGCCAAGTAGTATATAGTAAGAGTTGCGCCCCAAGCAAGATGTGAACCAAACCAAAAAACCCCATTCCCGATGGTTCAGATCTTGCATTTCAGTACATCGAATGCAAGATGCAAACCACCGAAAGGCGCACTTTTTGTCACCAATTTTTACAAGACCCCACACGGGATTGAACCCGCGAGTGTTTTTTCCAAATGCCAACACACAACGCAAAAGCTATTTGCGTAACAAAACTCCAAGCGACAAACGACGAAGATATGCCGACAGGTGCCATTTCTCTCTCAATTCTTTTCTCTTTTTTCTCTTTTTTGTAATAATTTTCTTCGATTCCCTCTCAATTTTCGTAGCAAAATTCTACTGTTGTTTCGTTTTTTCGAAGTTCAATATTTGCAACAATTTTCTCCTTTTCATAATTTTTAATATTTTTTGTTTATTCAATTTTTCGCAATATTTTTTTGCTTTATAATTGTATTTTTTATTCGTTTTAATTTTTTTGCAAACATTTCTCACAATATTTTCACCTTTTTCGCCGATTTTTTTATTTGAAAAACAAATCAGCCGAGGTACGGTAAGAAAACACCATAAACGACGAGCAGTGCAGACGCGCGCCAAACAGATTTTGAAAACAAATCCTAAAATTTTCTTCCGTTTTAGCGGGTTTTTCTTTCTTTTTCCTCAATTTTCGCGGGTTTTCTTTTTGATCTTTTGCATTTTCGGGGGTCTTTCTGTCTTTTTCGCCAAGAGTTTTTTAAATTATGCGCGAGTACGGTCAACTTTTCTCGTTTTCCTGCAAAATTGACAACGAATTGTCACAATTTCGATATTTTCGCTCTAAAAATGCAAATTTTTTCAAAAATCAACACTCTTTTGTCGTAATTTCGCATAATTCTCCGATAATCAATATTCTTTTGCCGCATTTTCTCGTTTTTCTGCAAAATTGACAACGAATTGTCACAATTTCGATTTTTTCGCTCTAAAAATGCAAATTTTTTCAAAAATCAACACTCTTTTGTCGTAATTTCGCATAATTCTCCGATAATCAATATTCTTTTGCCGCATTTTCTCGTTTTTCTGCAAAATCGACAACTATTTTGATATTTTCGCTCCAAAAATGCAGATTGTTGGCCGTATTTTCGCACATTTTCCCGATAAACAAAACAATTTTGCCCCAAATAGCTAATTTTATGCAATAATCAATATTCTCATGTCACAAATTCGCCGTATTCATCACCCGTGTTTCAGTAAAAATGGCTCAGCCAGCGCCGCGAATGTTTCGATACCAAGGAAGTCTGTGTGCAAACTGCCCAAAGCAGTTCAAGTGTGGAATTGACGATAATTCCGAAGTGTGGTGCATGGCCAAAATAAAAGCTGCCGAGTTGGTAAGAATAGAGAAAAAAACAAAAAATCAACGCAAAAATTTCAGGCTTCTTTTAGTTGGATCTCCGCGATCCTGGTCGGAAGCGGCGCCGCCGTCGTCGCCGTTCTCGCTCTTCTCGCCGCCGCACTCTACTTTTGGCCAGAGTCAACCATTGCTGGATATGCCCGTACTTTCGTAAAGTACTGTTACGTGTTGTGCTGTTGCTGTCTGTGCATGACTGCTCCATTCGCCGGAGTCGACGATGATCAAGTCACCGTCTGACCTACCAACATCCACCACCACCATCAACCTTGTTAACCTCTTGTTATTGTTATTGTTATTGTCATTTAAATCGATCTCGTGTTGAACAACTTTTATTGCAGGGTGGGGCTGATCAACACGAAAAATCAAGTGAATTTTGCCACGGGAAGAGAACGAGGGATAAAAAAGAGCAGGGGATAAATTGAAAAGAGCAAGGGATAAATGATCAAAAGGATAAAAAGAGCAAGGGATAAATGATCAAAAGGATAAAAAGAGCAGGGGATAAAAAAGAGAAAGGGAATAAATGAACACACTATAAAAAGAGCAAGGGATAAAAAAGAGAAAGGGAATAAATGAACACACTATAAAAAGAGCAGGGGATAAAAAAGAGAAAGGGGATAAACTGAACACTATAAAAAGAGAAAGGGAATAAACTGAACACTATAAAAGATCAAGGGAATAAATGAAGATTAAATGAACACATGATAAAATTCAAAAAAGAAAACATGGAATGAAAAAACACACACAGGTTAGCAGTTGGTATTGTCATTGCGCCGCTTGATGCACAATAGGTCATGCTTGAAATACTTGATACGCCGTTGACAGTTATACGTGGCACGACAGATTCGACACAGTTTGAGCTCTGAAATCAAATGAAAAAAACAAAAAAGCATAGGGTAAACGCACCAATCTTTTGAAATTCATCATCCAAATGAAAGGCAGGAAGTGTCCGGCTTAGAGCACGACACACATGGCACATGTGAATAATAAAAATTGGATCATCAAACAAATATTTAGGAATCAAGTCAGCCTCTTCCCGAGTTGGATACTCTTGGTGGCGAGCCTTCTCCTCCATCGATTGCTAAAAAATATAGTACATGCAAATTCAAAAAAAGAAGAGAAGAATACCTGATATTTAGCCTTTGGGCTAGCCTCATCATCAGCAGCAGCAGCTTCACCAAATGCTGGTTTACTTGGTGTAAAGGGGGCAAAGGGTTTAGAATCTTTAGAGTCTTCAACGGCAGGCTTCTTTTTCATAAAAGAAGAAGAAGAAGCAGCAGCGGAATTCGACATTGGGACAAAAAGCAGGAATGAGGGGTCCGGAAAAAATTGGGGGGTGGAGCCGACATCTTGGAGGAGGATGACGTTTCTGAGAATAAAGGGTATAAATCACAAGGTCACGTACGTGCGTGTGGGCACCGTGAAACACTACAACGGGGGCGGAAAAAGTCGAAATATCACAACTTTTTGGGATAAAGTAGAGATTTCATTTGATATCATCAAATCACACCAGAAACAAAATACTCGATACTCGGAATTTCAAACTATTACAACAGGTGGCGCATGACCCCCAACAACAAAAAGACAATTGGTGTAGCGGGCGATTTATAAAAGACCAGAAAAAGAGTGGGAGGAAAGCATTCGGTAAACGAAATGACCTATAATGCCGCTGAAGTTATTATTCTTTCTTCGGACTCTGAAGAGTCACAAGATGGTGATCAACCATTACCTGTTCTTCCGGCTGGTGGAGAAAGACCTGCAACACCAGAGATGGTTCGTGCCGCATCCGCTCCGCCAGAATATGGTGCTGAAGAAGGTGAAGTTGGAAACACACCACCCCCTCCAAACTTGCTTTTGCCAATTCCGAGACTAGGTGTGAAGCCGCGTGAAGAAACTGGCTCCGTAACCCCAATTCCGGATGGTCAACGACCAGCATCATCGGATGGTCAGCAATCTGGCTCGGAAGCCACACCACGGAAGAGTCCTCCAATCACCTATACTGTAAGATCTTGGCACGGACCCACCTATTTTCCGCGAAAAAGGTGCCTAGACTCTAATATGAGTGTGACAACAACGTGGCGTCTGAAGAAACCAAATCTTGGAAACGACCAGGTCACCGACAAGGATTATGTACCTTCCAAAATTGTCATTGATTTCAATAATGATGATGATGAACCAATGGAGGTGGAAGAGCCGGTGGCAAAAGAAGAAGAAGAAGAAAGAGAGGAGGAGGAGGAAGAAGAAGATTATGATGATGAAGATGACGAGTATGAAGAAGATGAAGAAGACGAAGATGAAGAAACCGAGCAAGAGGACGAAGACGAGGAAGAATCGGAAGATGAGTCGGAAACTTTGGACGACGAATCGTCAGAGTACGATTCTGATGACAGTGATGAAGGAGAGGAATCTTCCAATGATGGTAAGTGTTTTTTTGGAAAATTGTCAATCAAAAAAATTTAGAAAAAGATTCTGTTGATGGCAGTGAGGATGAATCTTCCAATGATGGTGATGAAGAGGATGAATCTTCAAATGATGGTAAGTGTTTTTTTGAAAAATTGTCAATCAAAAAAATTTAGAAAAAGATTCTGTTGATGGTGATGAAGAGGATAAATCTTCAAATGATGGTAAGTGTTTTTTTGAAAAATTGTCAATCAAAAAAATTTAGAAAAAGATTCTGTTGATGGTGATGAAGAGGATAAATCTTCAAATGATGGTGAGTGTTTTTTGAAAAATTGTCAATCAAAAAAATTTAGAAAAAGATTCTGCTGATGGTGATGAAGAGGATGAATCTTCAAATAATGGTGAGTGTTTTTTGTAAAAAACAAATATCAAACAATTTAGAAGAAGAAGAAGAAGAAGAATCTGCTGGGATAAAAGGTGAAGAGGACGAGCAAGTCTCTGAAGACTCTGATGAAGATGAACTTGTGCAATGTGGGTTTTTTGTGTGTGGGTGGTTTTGGAATAACAAGTTTTTTATTCAGATGGTGCCGGCAAACCAATACCTCCACCAGAAATTGAAGCATTCGTCCCAAATATGACGTTCCCAACCGCCCAGGAGGTGGAATATCTCAACAATTACACAATCTATCAAGACGCAGTTCACGAGAGAATAAACAACCGCCTCGTGGTGTTGAAGAACAACTGCATTAAACTAAGGAGACTCGATAAAATTCGTGGAATGACGCTCGAGGAACATGTTGAGAAAATTTTTGATATATTCATCCGCAAAATGATTCAACAGGCCCGAGGAACCCTAGAGAAGACAAAGTTTTGGGCACGGTGAGCACTTTTTTGTTGGGTGGGAAAAGACTCTTTTTTCTTTTTAGACTTCGTCATTTGGGGCCAAGTGTGGAGGAATTCCACGTGAATCATTGTACCTATACAAAGGGTAATGGACACGTCTTGATGAACAACGTGTCAAAGCGTATGCAATCTGGCAAAGAAATCGCCTTTGACGAACAACTGGAATTTTCAATGTTCATTTTCAAGGAACAAGACACTGCTGGTCGTGGTGGGCACACGATCAACGACCGGATCAAGGCTAGTTTTAAAAAAAAGTACGGGGGGGCTAAAATTCAATATTCTAGAGAATCCTCCGTCTCGATCGGCAGTTTGTACAAACTGATGGATATTGCTTGCCGGCTTCCATAGTGATTGGGAGGTGCAAAAGTGATATGCTCAGCAATCTGAAAAATGCAGAGGAAAAGAGTGCGGCCAAACTCATGTATCGGCGTCTAACAAGAGTGGGAGTAAGTGTTTGTCGGTTTTTTCAAAAAAATCCAGAGGGTTCTTTTAGGTAAAAACCTCAATCAACCAATACCGTGAGGCAAAAACTCTTTTGAGAGAATGTGGTTTGGACGAGAATACGAGCACCCACGATGCAGATGATCTGAAAATCATTGCACGTCACTTGAAAGACTATCAAATTGCTGTTTGGTATTTTGATCCCCACCACCAAAATGTTGTGATTAGAGATCATTTCAACGTCGGTGCGCCCGGATTCATTGGCTTGTATTTCGAGAACAACCATTACGAATTCTTCGTCCCACACACCGGACCCGAAAGTCTAATGACAACGTGAGTTTTTTGGTGCGCGCGGCGCGCCCCCCCAAACATGTATTTCAGATTTTGTCATCGGTGTTGCACTCTGATCAACCACCAGAAACCAGAATACAATAGCCACTCGAGAAACTGTCGGGCAGTGTGCCCCAGATGTGGATGGGCGACATGTGTTCCTGGAGGACAAATTCGTGTATGTCCCGACTGTGAAGTCACATTCTTCAGCGACACTTGCTTTCAATATCACACTGAAAAACGTTCCGCCTCGGCGTTTCCCCACTGCAAGAAATATAGATAGTGAGTTTGTGGTGGTGGTTGTCCGTGTATCAATTGTTTTTTCAGCTGCAAACAGTGTTGTAACAGTGTGATAAGAACCGAGTACTCTGGTCTCGAGCATGAATGTGGGAAAGGATATTGTGTAGTGTGCCGGTCACTCCAATCATCTGATCACGATTGCTGCCACGCACCCCCTGATGCGAAAGAAAGAGAAAAGGCTCTGTTGAAGCAGTTGCGGTGGCGCTTCTTCATTTATGACATTGAAACGATCACACGCTCAGAGTCTGCTGTCCCGGATGGCCCACCTACAAAAAACGAGCCGGAACATGTGCCCAATCTCATTTGTGGTCGGTTCATATGCAACGAATGTGTTGGAAATGAAGAGTGTCGTTACTGTGGGCCGATTGTCAAATTTTCATACAAGTTTGAGAAAACAGAGGGGACAACAATTGAGCAGTTTATTCGATTTTTACAAACCGACGTGCGTCTCGCCAACACCACCCTCCTGGCTCACAACGGTGGCGGGTGAGTTTTTGTGTGTGTGTACAATTTAATAATTGTTGTTTTCCAGATATGACCACGGTTTTGTGTTATCAGAGTTGGCCACCTCTGCTCGTGTGACTCCGGATCTTTTGTTGAATGGAAATCGTGTAATTCAAGCTGAGGTGAACATCCCCAATCTTGGTCTCCTGACCTTCAAGGACACACTCAGCTTTCTCCCAATGCCGCTGAGCCAAATGCCGGGAGCTTTTGGGCTCGAGGGCATGAAGAAGGGGACCTTTCCTCACCTCTTCAATCATCCGGATCATTATGGCTCAAAGTTGAATGGCTTGCCTGACGTTGAATACTATCAACCAAGTTTCATGACCCCACCGGCAAAGCTCGAATTTTTGAAATGGTACGAGGAGCACAAGAACGAAGAGTTTGATTTTGACTCCGAACTTGAAAACTACTGTGCCGACGATGTCCAAATATTGGTGAAAGCTGTCAAAAAATATCTACAGGTTTTTTTCAAAAAATGTAAATTTTCAAAAAATTCTTTTGCAGATTTGTGCCGAGATGTTTGCTGGATGGAATCCAATTGTGCAGTGTGCCACCATGCCCTCTTTCATAATGTTTGTTATGAAACATGAACACTTTCGAGTAGGGCAGGTGGGCTACATTCCTGAAAATGGTTTCCCGGGTCGAAACAACTCAAAGTTTGCTCTCAAATATCTTCAATGGTTGGACAGCCAAGACCCAACACTGGCCATCGAGCATGCGCTAAACAAGGGAGAAAAGCGTATTCCGTGTGGTGGAGGCTGCAGCTACTATGCAGACGGATACAGTGAGGCGCACAACACTGTCTTTGAGGTGAGATTTATGCGCGCGTGTGAGAAACACATTGAAAATCTTTAGGTGTATGGGTGTGTTTTCCACGGCTGCCGCAGGTGTTTCACCTCCCGAACCACACACAGCCCCTGCCGACCAAACATGTCCATGGAAGATTTATATCAGCAGACAATATTGCGCCAAGCCAACATTGAGAACGCCGGATTCGTTGTGGAAGCAAAATGGGAGTGTGAGATCAACGACGAGTTGGCAAAAAACTGCAAAATGAAGCAGTTTTTCAAAGAGGTTGGTGTTGTTGTTTTTTGGTCTGCTCATGCTTGTTTTTTCAGTGCCGTCACACTAGCCATTTGATCCCGAGGGAATCAATGTTTGGTGGCAGGACGCAGGCGTTCCAAGCCATTGCTGTGGCCGATGCGGAACACACCATTGAGTACTTCGATTACTGCTCACTGTATCCGTTTACGAATATGAAGGGTGCTCAATACCCAATGGGCCAGCCACGAGTGATTCGCACGGATTTTGACCCGATTGTGCCAAAAGCAGCGATTGGATATCGTGGGCTCGTCTATTGCGATGTCCTGCCTCCAACGGATCTTGCAATTCCAGTGCTCCCCTACCGTGCCCGAGGAAAGCTGCTGTTTCCCCTCTGTAGATCTTGTGCAGAGACTCCACCGACCGGCGCCGCCGATTGCAGCCACACTGAAGAAAAGGAGCGCTTCCTGACCGGGTGTTGGGTTTCGGAGGAGTTGAACCTGGCAATCAAGAAGGGGTATCGAGTCCTAAAATTTCATGAGGTGTGGTCGTGGCCCGACAATCGCTGGTTCCGCGGAGGATTCTTTGAAAGTTTCCTGAGTCCACTGTTGCGCATCAAACACATGGCCAGCGGCTGGCCTCGCGCAAAAATGACCGAGGAGGAGAAGAAGGAGCATGTTTTGGCAATTGAGAAGAACGATGGAATTCGAATCGACACGGCTGATGTGGTCAAGAATCCAGCGTTGCGGAACCTCAGCAAGCTATTTTTGAATAGCTCCTGGGGAAAATTTGCCCAAAATCCTCAAAAGGTGGAGATGAGGCTGTACGATATCGGAGACGGAGAAGGTGTGTTTCGGTTTTTGGACTCGAAACTGCACGAGCCGACATGCCTCGAGCTTTGGGGGAAGAACCACCTGCTGGTGGCCAGAAAACCGCTAGCTGATGCACTCAAAACCACACGATTCTGCAACGTTGTGTATGGATCAATCACAACGGCTGTGGCAAGGATTCGTCTGTATGCCGCCATGGAAGCTGTTGGAGCAGAGAACTTGATCTATACAGGCAAGTCACACACATGTGAATTATAAATCTGAAATTTTTCTTTTCCAGACACGGACAGCGTCATTTTTCGCCAAAAGCGCGGGGCAAATGTGTTGGGCGAGCTGAGAGGTGAAGGCCTTGGAAAAATGACGAACGAGGTGCCCGAAGGACTCCGGATCGTTGAAGTTGTGACAGTGGCTCCAAAAGTGTACGGTCTCAAGTTTGAGGCGGCAGACGGAGCCATTTCCTACTCGCTCAAGGCAAAAGGATTCACCCTAAATAATGTGACGAGGGAGAACATCTCGTTTGGCACGATGAAAAAAATGGTATGTTTTAGTGTGTGTGTGTGTGTGTTCAAAAAACAAGTGTTTCAATGTTTTTATTTTCAAGATGCTAAATCATTTGCGAAAGTGTGGCGGTGGAGGAGGAGGAGGAGGAGGAGGAGGAGAAAGTGTTCTCACTGGACACAAAATATCCCTCAAGCGAGGAACGAAACGCCCACTAGATCCGCCAAAAAGTCTTCTCGTCACGAAGCGCCTAAGGCCAATGGTGGACAAGGGCCGGCTGTTGCCAGACGGAAGCATTCAACCGCTAGGATCTTCTAATTTGAAAATTGTAAAAAATTACCCATTCAACAAATAATAAAGTGTGCGTGTGTTTCAAATTTGTAACAGTGAAGATTCGGGAACCCAGCTGTCTGAGGCGGCCGTGTATCCCTCCCATCGCACAAGACATTGACGAATTCCATTACGGGTTCGGCGCGCAATTATACTCTCAACACGATAGGTTCCGTTTTCTTTGTAGGTACACTTTGTCAGCTCGTGTGTATAAAAGATACCCTCCACAGGCTCTCCGTTGGTGTCCACAACTTTGTAGGTTACTGGTTTACCGGGACTTGTTGCACTAATCACAAACACTTCTGCCGTCCACCCTTGATCATAACCCTTGTCAAACACTCCACGCTTTGCGGCCAATCTCACATGATCCCCCAAACGAAACTTGATTTTGTAGCTAGATTTGTCGGGAAACGGAATCGGAAAATCTCCGAGCCTCACCTCCACAGGTTTTCGACCAATTCCTCGATGATAACTATTATTAATTCCCAACACAACGCGCTGTAAAACGTCAATATAGCGGTGCCCGTAGGCGTGTGTCATGTATTTTGCAAGCCTAGTCTTTAGGGTGCGATTCACCCTCTCCACCACACCACATTTTGTATCATTTTTTGGAGAAACGTGCTTAATGTTGTGCGATTCGAGAAGTGTTTTGACGTCCCGGTTGTAAAACTCTTTTCCGTCGTCGGTGAATAGGATATTTGGTGTGGTACCCATTTCTTTGAAAATATCCGCTAGAGCCTTTGCCACAAGGGCTCCATGTTTTGATTTTAGACTTTTCACAAATAGACATCTGGTGTAAATATCGATAACTGTCAAGAGAAAGGTGATTGAGTCGTTGCTTGACTTGTATTTTGACATGTCGACCAAATCTGCCTGCAAGTCTGTGTAACCCCCCGTTGCCTGCGTCTTAGCCGAGGAAGCGTTTTCGTTGGGGCGGTGAGAAGTGAAACTC
>GL379977.1:111215-138734 GCA_000143925.2 Caenorhabditis brenneri
AAATCAACGGTATAAGTAGATGTGCGCATTAGAGATATAAGTATGTCGTGTCAAAATCAATATATGGTTAATTACGATGAGGTTCTGTCAGGGTCTCAAGTTCACTCGCATTAGACTTCGGGGAAATTTTAACCACCACAACCGAACCGAGACTCTCAAGAATATATCAATCTTGTTTGCTTCAAAATATATTCATTTTCTTAGGCGTTGTTCACAAAACGGCTGCTCTCTGCTAAATTCCTTTGGACCTCCTACCAAATTTCACCCCTCATTTTGAAAAGTTCAAATGAAATTTCTACTCAGTTTAGAAAGATTGATAAAATCAGAAGGTCAGGAAGAAATATCCGAAGAGAATTGATGGCGAGGACCCAATTCATCGACCATCCCTTCTTCCATTACAGATCATCCCAGGCATCCTCACCTTATTTTATTACCTTGCACTTTTTTGTTTTCCCTGCAAAAAGAAGTCAAGACCCTCTCCATTATACTTGTAATGCGTTTGTCACAATGATACTTTCGGTAAACATCACCTCTCGTTTTTTTTCTGGTCTTCCTCATTTGTACACAAAAGAAAAACCAAAAAGCACAAAGATTTCGTGAACTTTCTCATAAAAGTACATTCTAGTTCAACTTTCTCAAGGGATAAAATCGATGCTTCATATTGAGAGTTTGGCAATTTCGTCAAAAAATAATAAGATAGTGGAACAGGAAAAGACTGTGAGCGAAGCTTCAAACTTTTTGAAGAAGTGATCAGTTTCTATAACTTGTTACTCTATTAATCGATCAAGCTAGGCATTCATCATGTTGTCATTCTTGTGTTTCTAGTGAACTCTTGTATCTTCAATCCTGAATCCAGATGTATTTATTTAATTAATTTTATTAACATTTCTTGAAGTAAGTCATAGTCAAATGGCATGCATGAAATAGGAAACAATTGAATAATCATACCAAAGTAGTATTTAACGAGAGATTCGCCCCAAGCAAGATGTGAACCAAACCAAAAAACCCCATTCCCGATGGTTCAGATCTTGCATTTCAGTACATCAAATGCAAGATGCAAACCACCGAAAGGCGCACTTTTTGTCACCAATTTTTTCAAGACCCCACACGGGATTGAACCCGCGAGTGTTTTTTCCAAATGCCAACACACAACGCAAAAGCTATTTGCGTAACAAAACTCCAAGCGACACACGGCCAAGATATACCGACAGGTGCCATTTCTCTCTCAATTCTTTTCTCTTTTTTGTAACAATTTTCTTCGATTCCCTCTCAATTTTCGTAGCAAAATTCTACTGTTGTTTCGTTTTTTCGAAGTTCAATATTTGCAACAATTTTCTCCTTTTCATAATTTTTAATATTTTTTGTTTATTCAATTTTTCGCAATATTTTTTTGCTTTATAATTGTATTTTTTATTCGTTTTAATTTTTTTGCAAACATTTCTCACAATATTTTCACCTTTTTCGCCGATTTTTTATTTGAAAAAACAAATCAGCCGAGGTACGGTAAGAAAACACCATAAACGACGAGCAGTGCAGACGCGCGCCAAACAGATTTTGAAAACAAATCCTAAAATTTTCTTCCGTTTTAGCGGGTTTTTTGTCTTTTTTCACAATTTTCGCGGGTTTTCTTTTTGATCTTTTGCATTTTCGGGGGTCTTTCTGTCTTTTTCGCCAAGAGTTTTTTAAATTATGCGCGAGTACGGTCAACTTTTCTCGTTTTCCTGCAAAATTGACAACGAATTGTCACAATTTCGATATTTTCGCTCTAAAAATGCAAATTTTTTCAAAAATCAAAACTCTTTTGTCGTAATTTCGCACAATTCTCCGATAATCAATATTCTTTTGCCGCATTTTCTCGTTTTCCTGCAAAAATCGACAACAATTTTGACATTTTCGCTCTAAAAATGCAAATTTTTTCAAAAATCAAAACTCTTTTGTCGTAATTTCGCACAATTCTCCGATAATCAATATTCTTTTGCCGCATTTTCTCGTTTTCCTGCAAAAATCGACAACAATTTTGACATTTTCGCTCTAAAAATGCAAATTTTTTCAAAAATCAAAACTCTTTTGCCGTAATTTCACATAATTCTCCAATAATCAATATTCTCAACCATTTTGTCACAATTCCGCCGTATTCATCACCCGTGTTTCAGCGAAAATGGCTCAGCCGGCACCAAAAATGTTCCGCTATCGAGGGCCTCTTTGTGCAAACTGCCCAAAGCAGTTTAAGTGTGGAATTGACGACAATTCCGAAGTGTGGTGCATGGCCAAAATAAAAGCTGCCGAGTTGGTAAGAATAGAGAAAAAAACAAAAAATCGACACAAAAATTTCAGGCCTCTTTTAGTTGGATAACCGCGGTCCTGGTCGGAAGCGGTGCCGCCATCGTCGCCGTTCTCGCTCTTCTCGCCGCCGCACTCTACTTTTGGCCAGAGTCAACCATTGCTGGATATGCCCGTACTTTCGTAAAGTACTGTTACGTGTTGTGCTGTTGCTGTTTGTGCATCACCGCCCCATTCGCCGGAGTCGCCGACGATCAAGTGGTCGTCTGACTTGCCAACAGCCACCACCACCAACATTGTTAACCTCTTGTTATTGTTACTGTTATTTTCATTTAAAACCATCTCGTGTTGAACAACTTTTATTGCAGGGCGGGGCTGTTCAACGCGAAAAAATAAGTGAATTTCGCCACGGATAATAGGGAAGAGAATGAGGGATAAATGAACAAAAAGAGCAGGGGATAAATTGAAAGCAGAGAATAAACTGAACAGGAAAAAGAGCAAGGGATAAATGATCAAAAGAGCAGCAAGAGAAAGGGGATAAATGAACAAAGGAATAAAAAGAGAAAGGGAATAAATGAACACACTATAAAAAGAGCAGGGGATAAATGAACAAAGGAATAAAAAGAGCAGGGGATAAAAAGATCAAGGGAATAAATGAAGTTTAAATGAACACACGATAAAATTCAAAAAAAAGAAAACATGGAATGAAAAAACACACACAGGTTAGCAGTTGGTATTGTCATTGCGCCGCTTGATGCACAATAGGTCATGCTTGAAATACTTGATACGCCGTTGACAGTTATACGTGGCACGACAGATTCGACACAGTTTGAGTTCTGAAATCAAATGAAAAAAACAAAAAAGCATAGGGTAAACGCACCAATCTTTTGAAATTCATCATCCAAATGAAAGGCAGGAAGTGTCCGGCTTAGAGCACGACACACATGGCACATGTGAATAATAAAAATTGGATCATCAAACAAATATTTAGGAATCAAGTCAGCCTCCTCCCGAGTTGGATACTCTTGGTGGCGAGCCTTCTCCTCCATCGATTGCTAAAAAATATAGTACATGCAAATTCAAAAAAAAGAAGAGAAGAATACCTGATATTTAGCCTTTGGGCTAGCCTCATCATCAGCAGCAACAGCTTCACCAAATGCTGGTTTACTTGGTGTAAAGGGGGCAAAGGGTTTAGAATCTTTAGAGTCTTCAACGGCAGGCTTCTTTTTCATAAAAGAAGAAGAAGAAGCGGAATTCGACATTGGGACAAAAAGTTGGAATGAGGGGTCCGGAAAAAATTGGGGGGTGGAGCCAACATCTTGGAGGAGGATGACGTTTCTGAGAATAAAGGGTATAAATCACAAGGTCACGTACGTGCGTGTGGGCACCGTGAAACACTACAACGGGGGCGGAAAAAGTCGAAATATCAAAACTTTTTGGGATAAAGTAGAGATTTCATTTGATATCATCAAATCACACCAGAAACAAAATACTCGATACTCGGAATTTCAAACTATTACAACAGGTGGCGCATGACCCCCAACAACAAAAAGACAATTGGTGTAGCGGGCGATTTATAAAAGACCAGAAAAAGAGTGGGAGGAAAGCATTCGGTAAACGAAATGGCCTATAATGCCGCTGAAGTTATTATTCTTTCTTCGGACTCTGAAGAGTCACAAGATGGTGATCAACCATTACCTGTTCTTCCGGCTGGTGGAGAAAGACCTGCAACACCAGAGATGGTTCGTGCCGCATCCGCTCCGCCAGAATATGGTGCTGAAGAAGGTGAAGTTGGAAACACGCCACCCCCTCCAAACTTGCTTTTGCCAATTCCGAGACTAGGTGTGAAGCCGCGTGAAGAAACTGGCTCTGTAACCCCAATTCCGGATGGTCAACGACCAGCATCATCGGATGGTCAGCAATCTGGCTCGGAAGCCACACCACGGAAGAGTCCTCCAGTCACCTATACTGTAAGATCTTGGCACGGACCCACCTATTTTCCGCGAAAAAGGTGCCTAGACTCTAATATGAGTGTGACAACAACGTGGCGTCTGAAGAAACCAAATCTTGGAAACGACCAGGTCACCGACAAGGATTATGTACCTTCCAAAATTGTCATTGATTTCAATAATGATGATGATGAAGAACCAATGGAGGTGGAAGAGCCGGTGGCAAAAGAAGAAGAAAGAGAGGAGGAGGAGGAGGAAGAAGAAGAAGAGTATGATGATGAAGATGACGAGTATGAAGAAGATGAAGAAGACGAAGATGAAGAAACCGAGCAAGAGGACGAAGACGAGGAAGAATCGGAAGATGAGTCGGAAACTTTGGACGACGAATCGTCAGAGTACGATTCTGATGACAGTGATGAAGGAGAGGAATCTTCCAATGATGGTAAGTGTTTTTTTGGAAAAGTGTCAATCAAAAAAATTTAGAAAAAGATTCTGCTGATGGTGATGAAGAGGACAAATCTTCAAATGATGGTGATGAAGAGGATGAATCTTCAAATGATGGTAAGTGGTTTTTTTTGAAAAGTGTCAATCAAAAAAATTTAGAAAAAGATTCTGCTGATGGTGATGAAGAGGACAAATCTTCAAATGATGGTGATGAAGAGGATGAATCTTCAAATAATGGTGAGTTTTTTTGTAAAAAACAAACATCAAACAATTTAGAAGAAGAAGAAGAAGAAGAATCTGCTGTGATAAAAGGTGAAGAGGACGAGCAAGTCTCTGAAGACTCTGATGAAGATGAACTTTTGCAATGTGAGTTTTTTGTGTGTGGTTTTGGAATAACAAGTTTTTTTCAGATGGTGCCGGCAAACCAATACCTCCACCAGAAATTGAAGCATTCGTCCCAAATATGACGTTCCCAACCGCCCAGGAGGTGGAATATCTCAACAATTACACAATCTATCAAGACGCAGTTCACGAGAGAATAAACAACCGCCTCGTGGTGTTGAAGAACAACTGCATTAAACTAAGGAGACTCGATAAAATTCGTGGAATGACGCTCGAGGAACATGTTGAGAAAATTTTTGATATATTCATCCGCAAAATGATTCAACAGGCCCGAGGAACCCTAGAGAAGACAAAGTTTTGGGCACGGTGAGCACTTTTTTGTTGGGTGGGAAAACACTCTTTTTTCTTTTTAGACTTCGTCATTTGGGGCCAAGTGTGGAGGAATTCCACGTTAATCATTGTACCTATACAAAGGGTAATGGCCACGTCTTGATGAACAACGTGTCAAAGCGTATGCAATCTGGCAAAGAAATCGCCTTTGACGAACAACTGGAATTTTCAATGTTCATTTTCAAGGAACAAGACACTGCTGGTCGTGGTGGGCACACGATCAACGATCGGATCAAGGCTAGTTTTAAAAAAGTATGGGGGGCTAAAAATGCAAAATTCCAGAGAATCCTCCGTCTCGATCGGCAGTTTGTACAAACTGATGGATTCTGCTTGCCGACTTCCATAGCGATTGGGAGGTGCAAAAGTGATATGCTGAGCAATCTGAAAAATGCAGAGGAAAAGAGTGCGGCCAAACTCATGTATCGGCGTCTAACAAGAGTGGGAGTAAGTGTTTGTCGGTTTTTCAAAAAATCCAGAGGGTTCTTTTAGGTGAAAACCTCAATCAACCAATACCGTGAGGCAAAAACTCTTTTGAGAGAATGTGGTTTGGACGAGAATACGAGCACCCACGATGCTGATGATCTGAAAATCATTGCACGTCACTTGAAAGACTATCAAATTGCTGTTTGGCATTTTGATCCCCACCACCAAAATGTTGTGATTAGAGATCATTTCAACGTCGGTGCGCCCGGATTCATTGGCTTGTATTTCGAGAACAACCATTACGAATTCTTCGTCCCACACACCGGACCCGAAAGCCTAATGACAACGTGAGTTTTTTGGTGCGCGCGGCGCGCCCCCTCAACATGTATTTCAGATTTTGTCACCGGTGTTGCACTCTGATCAACCACCAGAAACCAGAATACAATAACCACTCGAGAAACTGCCGTGCAGTGTGCCCAAGATGTGGATGGGCGACATGTGTTCCTGGAGGACAAATTCGTGTGTGTCCCGACTGTGAAGTCACATTCTTCAGTGACACTTGCTTTCAATATCACACTGAAAAACGTTCTGCCTCGGCGTTTCCTCACTGCAAGAAATATAGATAGTGAGTTTGTGGTGGTGGTGGTCCGTGTATCAATTGTTTTTTCAGCTGCAAACAGTGTTGTAGCAGTGTGACAAGAACCGAATACTCTGGTCTCGAGCATGAATGTGGGAAAGGATATTGTGTAGTGTGCCGGTCACTCCAATCATCTAATCACGATTGCTGCCACGCACCCCCTGATGCGAAAGAAAGAGAAAAGGCTCTGTTGAAGCAGTTGCGGTGGCGCTTCTTCATTTATGACATTGAAACGATCACACGCTCAGAGTCTGCTGTCCCGGATGGCCCACCTACAAAAAACGAGCCGGAACATGTGCCCAATCTCATTTGTGGTCGGTTCATATGCAACGAATGTGTTGGAAATGAAGAGTGTCGTTACTGTGGGCCGATTGTCAAATTTTCATACAAGTTTGAGAAAACAGAGGGGACAACAATTGAGCAGTTTATTCGATTTTTACAAACCGACGTGCGTCTCGCCAACACCACCCTCCTGGCTCACAATGGTGGCGGGTGAGTTTTTGTGTGTGTGTGTGTACAGTTTAATAATTTTTGTTTTCCAGATATGACCACGGTTTTGTGTTATCAGAGTTGGCCACCTCTGCTCGTGTGACTCCGGATCTTTTGTTGAATGGAAATCGTGTAATTCAAGCTGAGGTGAACATCCCCAATCTTGGTCTCCTGACCTTCAAGGACACACTCAGCTTTCTCCCAATGCCGCTGAGCCAAATGCCGGGAGCTTTTGGGCTCGAGGGCATGAAGAAGGGGACCTTTCCTCACCTCTTCAATCATCCGGATCATTATGGCTCAAAATTGAATGGCTTGCCTGACGTTGAATACTATCAACCAAGTTTCATGACCCCACCGGCAAAGCTCGAATTTTTGAAATGGTACGAGGAGCACAAGCACGAAGAGTTTGATTTTGACTCGGAACTTGAAAACTACTGTGCTGACGATGTTCAAATATTGGTGAAAGCTGTCAAAAAATATCTACAGGTTTTTTTCAAAAAATGTAAATTTTCAAATCAATTCTTTTGCAGATTTGTGCCGAGATGTTTGCTGGATGGAATCCAATTGTGCAGTGTGCCACCATGCCCTCTTTCATAATGTTCGTTATGAAACATGAACACTTTCGAGTAGGGCAGGTGGGCTACATTCCGGAAAATGGTTTCCCGGGTCGAAACAACTCAAAGTTTGCTCTCAAATATCTTCAATGGTTGGACAGCCAAGACCCAACACTGGCCATCGAGCATGCGCTAAACAAGGGAGAAAAGCGTATTCCGTGTGGTGGAGGCAGCAGCTACTATGCAGACGGATACAGTGAGGCGCACAACACTGTCTTTGAGGTGAGATTTATGCGCGCGTGTGAGAAACACATTGAAAATCTTTAGGTGTATGGGTGTGTTTTCCACGGCTGCCGCAAGTGTTTCACCTCCCGAACCACACACAGCCCCTGCCGACCAAACATGTCCATGGAAGATTTATATCAGCAGACAATATTGCGCCAAGCCAACATTGAGAACGCCGGATTCGTTGTGGAAGCAAAATGGGAGTGTGAGATCAACGACGAGTTGGCAAAAAACTGCAAAATGAAGCAGTTTTTCAAAGAGGTTGGTGTTGTTTTTTTTTGGTCTGCTCATGCTTGTTTTTTCAGTGCCGTCACACTAGCCATTTGATCCCGAGGGAATCAATGTTTGGTGGCAGGACGCAGGCGTTCCAAGCCATTGCTGTGGCCGATGCGGAACACACCATTGAGTACTTCGATTACTGCTCACTGTATCCGTTTACGAATATGAAGGGTGCTCAATACCCAATGGGCCAGCCACGAGTGATTCGCACGGATTTTGACCCGATTGTGCCAAAAGCGGCGATTGGATATCGTGGGCTCGTCTATTGTGATGTCCTACCTCCAACGGATCTTGCAATTCCAGTGCTCCCCTACCGTGCCCGAGGAAAGCTGCTGTTTCCCCTCTGTAGATCTTGTGCAGAGACTCCACCGACCGGCGCCGCCGATTGCAGCCACACTGAAGAAAAGGAGCGCTTCCTGACCGGGTGTTGGGTTTCGGAGGAGTTGAACCTGGCAATCAAGAAGGGGTATCGAGTCCTAAAATTTCATGAGGTGTGGTCGTGGCCCGACAATCGCTGGTTCCGCGGAGGATTCTTTGAAAGTTTCCTGAGTCCACTGTTGCGCATCAAACACATGGCCAGCGGCTGGCCTCGCGCAAAAATGACCGAGGAGGAGAAGAAGGAGCATGTTTTGGCAATTGAGAAGAACGATGGAATTCGAATCGACACGGCTGATGTGGTCAAGAATCCTGCGTTGCGGAACCTCAGCAAGCTATTTTTGAATAGCTCCTGGGGAAAATTTGCCCAAAATCCTCAAAAGGTGGAGATGAGGCTGTACGATATCGGAGACGGAGAAGGTGTGTTCCGGTTTTTGGACTCGAAACTGCACGAGCCGACATGCCTCGAGCTTTGGGGGAAGAACCACCTGCTGGTGGCCAGAAAACCGCTAGCTGATGCACTCAAAACCACACGATTCTGCAACGTTGTGTATGGATCAATCACAACGGCTGTGGCAAGGATTCGTCTGTATGCCGCCATGGAAGCTGTTGGAGCAGAGAACTTGATCTATACAGGCAAGTCACACACATGTGAATTATAAATCTGAAAATTTTCTTTTCCAGACACGGACAGCGTCATTTTTCGCCAAAAGCGCGGGGCAAATTTGTTGGGCGAGCTGAGAGGTGAAGGCCTTGGAAAAATGACGAACGAGGTGCCCGAAGGACTCCGGATCGTTGAAGTTGTGACAGTGGCTCCAAAAGTGTACGGTCTCAAGTTTGAGGCGGCAGACGGAGCCATTTCCTACTCGCTCAAGGCGAAAGGATTCACCCTAAATAATGTGACGAGGGAGAACATCTCGTTTGGCACGATGAAAAAAATGGTATGTTTTAGTGTGTGTTCAAAAACAAAGTGTTTCAATGTTTTTATTTTCAAGATGCTAAATCATTTGCGAAAGTGTGGCGGTGGAGGAGGAGGAGGAGGAGGAGGAGGAAGTGTTCTCACTGGACACAAAATATCCCTCAAGCGAGGAACGAAACGCCCACTAGATCCGCCAAAAAGTCTTCTCGTCACGAAGCGCCTAAGACCAATGGTGGACAAGGGCCGGCTGTTGCCAGACGGAAGCATTCAACCGCTAGGATCTTCTAATTTGAAAATTGTAAAAAATTACCCATTCAACAAATAATAAAGTGTGCGTGTGTTTCAAATTTGTAACAGTGAAGATTCGGGAACCCAGCTGTCTGAGGCGGCTGTGTATCCCTCCCACCGCACAAGACATTGACGAATTCCATTACGAGTTCGGCGCGCAATTATACTCTCAACACGATAGGTTCCGTTTGCTTTGTAGGTACATTTTGTCAGCTCGTGTGTATAAAAGATACCCTCCACAGGCTCTCCGTTGGTGTCCACAACTTTGTAGGTTACTGGTTTACCGGGACTTGTTGCACTAATCACAAACACTTCTGCCGTCCACCCTTGATCATAACCCTTGTCAAACACTCCACGCTTTGCGGCCAATCTCACATGATCCCCCAAACGAAACTTGATTTTGTAGCTAGATTTGTCGGGAAACGGAATCGGAAAATCTCCGAGCCTCACCTCCACAGGTTTTCGACCAATTCCTCGATGATAACTATTGTTGATTCCCAACACAACGCGCTGTAAGACGTCAATATAGCGGTGCCCGTAGGCGTGTGTCATGTATTTTGCAAGCCTAGTCTTTAGGGTGCGATTCACCCTCTCCACCACACCACATTTTGTATCATTTTTTGGAGAAACGTGCTTAATGTTGTGCGATTCGAGAAGTGTTTTGACGTCCCGGTTGTAAAACTCTTTTCCGTCGTCGGTGAATAGGATATTTGGTGTGGTACCCATTTCTTTGAAAATATCCGCTAGAGCCTTTGCCACAAGGGCTCCATGTTTTGATTTTAGACTTTTCACAAATAGACATCTGGTGTAAATATCGATAACTGTCAAGAGAAAGGTGATTGAGTCGTTGCTTGACTTGTATTTTGACATGTCGACCAAATCTGCCTGCAAGTCTGTGTAAACCCCCGTTGCCTGCGTCTTTAGCCGAGGGAAGCGTTTTCGGTTGGGGCGGTGAAGAGTGAAACTCTCCAAATCTTGTAACACCTGTTCCACAAAATCATACTTTACGTTGGGAAAAGTTTTTTGCACATGTCTGTGAACATTTGCAACAGAAGTAAAAGCGCAGGGTAGTTTTTCGTCAGTATAGGCGACCGTAATCGCCCTTTTCAGAGCTTTTTTAGACATGTGTGTAAATACGATTTTTCTCAAAAAGCTTTATTTATAGTCTCCACAACCTACAATAAATTCGAGAACCCGGCGGCGGAACCGGACCAGATCCTCGCAAAGTTCTCCGCCGCCTCTTTTTGGCAGGTTCCTCAGCGTCGTCGTCGTCGTCACCGGCGCGACGTCGTTTTGGTGCGCGCAAAATTTTCCGCTTCTTTTTGGCAGGCTCTTCAGCAGCGTCCTCACCCGTGTGACGGCGTTTTGGTGCGCGCAAAATTTTCCGCTTCTTTTTGGCGGGCGCGTCAAAGTCCTCACCGGCGTGACGTCGTTTTGGTGCGCGCAAAATTTTCCGCTTCTTTTTGACAGGCACATCGTCAACGTCACCGTCGGCGTGGTGGGGCCGTTTTGGGGCACGACGCCTCTTTTGAACAATTAAATCCTCCTGGTCATCGTGGTTGTTGTCGTCGTCGTCGCCGTGGGGCCGCCTGCGTGGTTCAGGTGGTTCTAGTTTTGGCGGCCTCTTTTTTGGGTATGGTTCGAATCGGGGGGCAGGGCGCTGCCTCTTGTTTTTTATTGGCCCCCCGGCGGGTGGTGGTGGTGGTTCTTGTTTTTGCTCTTCTGCTGCTGCTGCCGCCGCATCAGCAGCTGACGTAACCACATTTTCTTTTTTCACGACGACGGCAGGTACATTTGATGGAGGAGGAGGTGGTGGTGGTGGTGGGGGGGATTCTTCTTTTCTCTCTTGTGCATTTTCTCGCAACATTTGTAACAATTCCCCGGTCACGATGGGTAAATCGGGGTGCTGCCGGATTCGATAGAGCAGGTCTTGATAGAAGCGGCACTTTGACGAGGCGTCCAACAGGGGGTCGTTTAAAATGGCCTCCAAAAATCGTTTTGCAGATTCCAAAGCTGACCCGTCTTCGTATGGAATAATGTGATATTTATTCACAAGCTTCATGCTTTTGTGGCTGCAATTGCGGGAACAATGAGAGCCGACAACTGACGCTTCGACAGTTTAAATAGTGCTTTCCGCGCGCTCTCAACGCTGTTCGTTCTTGCCAACTCTGTCAACTGCGTGCGGATCGGTCGGAGAGCAGAAATTTCCGCAAGGCTGAGGGGGATGTTTTTAGAGTTTAGCAGGTTGTAAACAATTTCCACGAGAATATTAATTTGTCTAGACGAGGCGGAGCGAATTGAGTTGCGATTGTGTCTCAAAACCCCGTTTAGAAAAGCGGAATGCGTTGCCAATTGTGCGGCCATTGTGTGCGCAAAATTTGGTAGCACACGGGGTTTATATACCCCGTGTGCCGCCGCCGCCGCCGCCGCCACTAGATTGCCTCATAAGAAATTGGGTAGGGTCCGGTGAAGTTTGACAAGATGCGCATTTTAGGATGACTCAGAGGATCGTTGTTAATCATCAGCGCCTGGTAGGGTTTGCTCATGACCTCTTGATAGGCATGATAGGCCCCCCGCCATTTTTCTCCAAATTGTTGAACTAGGAGATGTTTGATTTGAGAGGCGTCGGACAAATTTCGCATCAAAATGATATATGTGCTGTTGGAGCGAGTGGTTGGGGGAAGGGCAAATGCAGACTGAACAAGATTGAAAATTGCACAATTTAAGTGATGGGCATAGACGCAAAACAAATCGTTCAAAAGATTCAGCGTCTTTTTGTCTCGGGCAAAAAAGTTCATGAGATCATCGCACACTACAATATTATGCTGTTCGCGGTGTCGTTTCAACATTTCCACATCAGGCATGCCTTCGAATGCGCGCAGTTTTGGCAAATGTCTTGGAATGCTGGGAGTATCGCAGCCATAAAACCAAAAAATGTTATCAATTGGCACGTCAAAAGAGTCATTCTCCAAAATTTTACACAAGAGTGTTGTTTTTCCAGATTGCGTGGCGCCGATAATTGTAGTCTGGGAAGGAAACCTGAATAAAAACCCTCGATGATGATTTATGCGCTGTTTGTGTTGTTGTGGCGGTGGCGGAGATAGTGTTGTCTCATTTGGACTAGACATGGGCACAGGGCGCACAATAGCGAGAGTGTGAGAAAAATGTTAAAAGTTATTGTCGGATAAAGTAGCGCGTCACTGTTGTTGCTGCTGTTGTTGTAAAGTGCTGCCGTCGTCGTTGGGGATGATGGTAGCGCCAAAATGCTTTGATTCGAGAAGAGCCCCACCATGGCGTGTATTGGGGGGGGCACGGGTTCTGCCGCCGCCTTTTATACCCCCCGTTCACGTGAATGCCCGTCTGGCGTCTCTTCTTCCCGCCGGGCAGCTGGTGAAAAGGCTGAGCAAGAAATCTCGTCTTCCACTCTTTCCACCGCGGAAGCTGAGCAAGAGGCAAAAAGGCTGAGCAAGAAATCTCGTCTCTTTTCCTCCACCGCGGAAGCTGAGCAAGAGGCAAAAAGGCTGAGCAAGAAGTCGTTTTGCCAAGGGGGGTAGAAAAAGGACTATAAAAGCCTGGGTTTCACACTAGCCTTTTCAATGAGATGGACGACTTTTACATTACACTACCGTCAACTGTTCCGAACCCACAACACAAAAACACTTCTTCTCGATACGTAACACGGCTGCCCGAAGTTTTGAATCTCGAGCGCGACAAATATGTGGTCGCCGCCAGTGATGTGATTTATCCATATTCATATGTTAATGTGGGTAAACAGCTAGACTATTGGATACATTTCAAATCGCGACTTCCGATTCACATTTCAATCCCACCCGCACAATATTCTGACGCTGCTCAGATTATAAACACGCTAAATGGGTCACAAGTTCGTCTGAAAAGATCTGCAGCCCTGGCTCTGGTGGATAGTGAGATTGCGCGAGTGAAACGGGCCCGCACCGACGAGGTGGGCAATCTTGATGCGGACATTACAAGTCTCGACGACGGCAAAATCAATCAAATTGACGGCGTGTTTGAACCAATTGCTGACGAGTATAGCATGTTGGAAGGACCTGGGCATGCCGCCACAGAAGAAGAAACTATTGGGGACGAGTTTGGCGACCTAGCAGCAGCCGACAAAAATGTTGAGACTATTGGAAAAGAGTTTGGCGCTCTGGCAGCCGACGAAAATGTTGAGACTATTGGAAAAGAGTTTGGCGCTCTAGCAGCCGACGAAAATGTTGAGACTATTGGAAAAGAGTTTGACGCTCTAGCAGCAGCCGACAAGGGATCTGCCAAAAATGTTGAGACTATTGGAAAAGAGTTTGACGCTCTAGCAGCAGCCGACAGGAAATCTGACGCTGCAAAATCTGAAAAATCTGGCGTTGCGAAATCTGAAAAATCTGGTGGCGCGAAATCTGAAAAATCTGGCGTTGCGAAATCTGAAAAATCTGAAAAATCTGGTGGCGCGAAATCTGAAAAATCTGGCGTTGCGAAATCTGAAAAATCTGGCGTTGCGAAATTTGAAAAATCGAACGTTGCAAAATCTGAAAAATCGAACGTTGCAAAATCTGAAAAATCTGAAAAATCTAAAAAATTGTTGTTTGAGCAGCAAGTGTTTGATGATGATGCGATGCCTCCCTCGGCCAGCAGCTACCAGGTGCCCCCTCCGGTGGAGGTGCCGGAGCGAGAGACACGATTTGACAAGCGAAAACTGCAAGAGGAACGAGTGCTAGAACAGGCGATGGACGAAGAGTATCAGGCGCTCGACTCACCGCCACCGACGAGCATCCACCAGGCGCCCCCTCCCGTGGAGGTGCCAGAGAAAGAGACACGTTTTGATCGGAAAAAATTGCAAGAGGAACGAGTGCTAGAACAGGCGATGGACGAAGAGTATCAGGCGCTCGACTCACCACCACCGACAAGCAGCCACCAGGTGCCCCCTCCCGTGGAGGTGCCAGAGAAAGAGACACGTTTTGATCGGAAAAAATTGCAAGAGGAACGAGTGCTAGAACAGGCGATGGACGAAGAGTATCAGGCGCTCGACTCACCACCACCGACAAGCATCCACCAGGTGCCCCCTCCCGTGGAGGTGCCAGAGAAAGAAACCCGTTTTGATCGGAAAAAATTGCAAGAGGGGCGAGTGCTAGACTCCTCGGGGCAGACAATTGCGGACGAGTACGCGGCTATCGACTCACTCGACGACGACGAACTTTCACAAATTGACTCTGAATTTGCAAAACTTGCGCGCGCAAGAATCGAGCATGAGGCGGCGGCGCGCGCATACACTGCTGCTCAGGCTGCGGTAGTAAATGTGGTGGGTGATGAGACAATTTACAGTCAGGCGGTTGAGATGCTAAAGAAACAGAGAGCCCGGATCACCACCGAATCCCGACCCTCTTCGCGCGACTTTTTAAAGTTCACAATTGTTGCAGACACGCTTCATTGCGATTTTTTGGACGCTGATATTTTGTTTGTCGAGCTCGACGAACCGTGCGCCTACTTTTTGGGCTTTGTGGATCCTATTGTGCGAAAAAGCCAAAAAGCAGAAAAGAAGATTGACTATTTTGGAAATGTGAGCACGCTATACTTGTATTGTGATGTGGTCGACCCCATCATTGTGGGAAACACAAAGAGCGCTCTTCTCTCTGTAATTCCATGTCAGGGGGCGTACGGTGAAATGATTCATCACACTGTGACTCATCCGCGTTATCTGCCCCTGGTAAAGTCCACAATCGACAGCATTCGTGTTGATTTTCTCACCGAATTTGGAGAACCTATAAATTTTAATTGGGGTAGTACAATTGTAGTGTTACACTTTAAACAACGGTCACGATAAAATCATTTTATTGAGCCGCGGTGGTGTTTAATTATTACGACGTTTCGGAACAAGACTTTTTTGTTGTTGTTCCATCACCACCACCTCAACACGCTCTTCTTCTTCTTCTTCGTCACTAATGGGATCGTTGTGGTGGTGTGCTGCAGACACAGTGTTCTAGAAAAGATTTTTTTCGTGGTGAATGGTCGCGGGGTACCTTACCGCCGAAAGAGCTCCAGGAAAAACAGCCTCCACAACACGTTTCCACTGAGAAATTATTGCCCTCTTTGTGGGGGCAAAAAATGAGCAAAGGTTGGCCGACGGGTGCTTAAAAGTGACATGGACAATACATTCGGCAACGTCTTCAAAATATAGAAAACAGACGGGGCACGTTTTTGCCCGCACAGCGGGTACGTTTGCACAGATTACATAAAAAACACTCTCGGGAATTTCCGGATTGGCTGGCGTGACACCATAATGATACAACTCCACGTGCTTGCGCTTGTGAAACTCATCAGCAAAATGTATAGAACACTCACGACAATACGTGTTGAAAGACATTGGAAGGGAAAGAGAGATTGAATTGTTGCGTGTGTCAGTGTAGACCGCACCAGGTGATGAATGACAAAACCGCAATTCAGTGTGGGCGGAGATATCCGTGATTCTTTTCCATATAGTTTTCAATAAACGCGTCGTCGTTTCTAATTTTTTCAAATGTTGCACAAATTTTTTGAAAAGTCTGACCGCGCGCAAACATGCATTGTACGAATACACAATAGCCTCCACACGTGACAGCATCCAATTTTTGTTGACGGTGCTTGTTAATTTTCAATCTGGGAAATTTCACTATAAATTTCATCACTTGTGCGTTTGGTCGTTCGCCCAGCGAGCAAAAGAAATGACACGTTTTGTTTTCATCTACAAATATGCTTTGCCAGTGTCTGCCCGGTTGATCCCGATTGTCCGTGTTCACCACTAGACCAAAGCGTTTCTTCCGGCGTCGTTTCATTTTGGCTAGCTCGTCGGCGCTGTACACACCAACAAATGTGCGCTTGGCAAACGGGTCGGTTTTGAGAATGCGTTCAATCTCGTTGGAAAACATGTATAAATAGGCTGGCTCGAGGTGTGTGTCGCCCTTTTTATAATGCCTCCCACACCAGTTGACTTGTCAAAAATTGATTACAAAAATCTGTTGCGTAAAAATGTGGCCGGTTACGGTAATTACTATATGGGTCTTCGCTATCAGCGGGGAGGTCAGCGCGGATCGGGATTGGGTGGTATCTTGGGGGCGGCAGTGGGTCTGCTCCCCCGATTTTTAAACTCGTTTGCCGGGCAGCAAATTGTGAATGCTGGAAAAGAGGTGGCGGCCAGTGTGGCTCAGGGAGCCGATTTGAAGACTAGCCTGAAAAATGTTGCAAAGAGAAAAATAAAAGAATTAGCTGGTGAAGGGAAGAGACGCAGAGTGGGTGCGAAAAAAAGGATAAAAGGAAACCGGGTGACGGTGTTGAAACCCCATTTGGTCCCTCAAACGACGACCCGAGACAACTTTTTGTAATCATGATTAGCCGTATGGACCCCAAGTCTCACGATGTTATCGTTGATGATTTGGACTTTTCCACAATGCCGGGCACACAAACGGGTGTATTGAATTCGAGGTGGACCCCTATCGGACTCAAAAACAATTTTCAAGCATCCGGACCATTCGAGTTTATTCTAACCAACAACTCTAGATCTTATCTAAACCTCAAGCGCACCTATCTAGTGTTCACTTTTGAAATTACCGACCCAGCCGGAAACACTGTCACCATGACACCAGGCATTGCAAATTCTCTACGTTATGCACCAATCAACAATATCGCCCACTCTATAGTTAAAAATTTTTCTCTACACATAAACTCCCAGCTGGCGTTTCACAACTCTTCAAACTACGCCTACAAGAGCTATTTTGAACAAGTGCTAATGTATGGTCAAGAAATTAAGGATTCCACACTAACAGCCGCCGGATTTCATCACGATACCGCAATTGATGATGTGTTGAGCCCAGGGTTTCAGGCTCGGTGCGCGTCTATTCACAATCAAGGCGCTGTTCAGGTGGCTGCAAATATTTCTATAGACTTGATGAATCAGCCTCGTGTTTTGTTAAACTGTTGTAATGTGAAACTCACAGTGTATCCCAACGACAGCCACTTTTTGATAGAGTCGTTTAATCGTGACCCACAGCAGGATTTGAAATTCCAAATTCGCGATGTTTATGCTCTGGTCAACGAGTTTGATCTAACAGATGGTCTGTCGAACGCTCTCGAAGCTGCTGTTTTAGAGCACAAGCAGATTCAGTATCCAATGATCTCTTCACAAGTCCGCAGTTTTTACATTGAACCAAACAGGCTGGATGCTCCGGCCAACACGCTTTTCACCAGCAAAATGCCTCGAAGAATTTTTGTGGGTCTTGTGGAGGCGGACGCTTACAACGGGTCACTCGACAAATCTCCGTTCAATTTCAAACCCCACGGAATCTCTGATATTCACATTGACTATTGTGGAATGACGATTCCTGGTCGCCCGTTCTCGCTAGACTTTCCAAATAACAAATTCATCGAGGCCTACATACAGTTGCAAGAAACGTTGGGACATACGCGAAACAATTTTAGCACCAATTCTATCAGTATGAACATGTTCAAAGAACGCGGTTACACAATCTTTGGCTTTGAGCTGAGCCCTGTGGCTCTAGACAATTCGCTATTCGAGCTGGTTCGACAGACAAATGTTAGTGTTCGACTAAATTTTAGAGATTTAACACCGGAAGGCGGTATCTATTGTGTAGTGTATGCCGAGTTTGATCAACTCTTTGCCCTTGACCCACTGAGAAACCCGATTATTGATAGCATTTTTTGATTGTTTTTTTAAAGCCAATAAAAAACACACTGTTTATTTACAAAAACACCACACATTATTCTAGAACGAGATCATCATCGCCCTCTAACAGGCGGTATACTGTCGGCACAAGAGCCTGAATTATAGATATATTTTTTGGGTTCTTGTCGGAGGAGAATTTCCTGCAGGTTGGGCATTTTATTTGATTGTGGACATTCTTGCCAACCTTGCTCACACACTCTGTACAGAATGTGTGGCCGCAGGACGCTGAAACTTTTTTTGTACACAGGTTTGGGTGTAAGACTTACCCAAAACTGTGGGCACCTGTAGTCCGGTGGTGGTGTAGCGGTTTGTGCATATTGTGCACTCGGAAACTGTTTGGAGGCACTCCAAACACTTCTGTAAAACTTTTCGGTTTCGCACATGTTGTTTGTGTGACGACCACCCACCTCCAGCTTTATGAGCTTTTTGTGCTCATTTAAGTTGGCTGCGGCCAAGCATTGCCGCAATTTCTCGTTCTCCTCCACGCAATTGGTGGTTCTCACCTTGGCCAGCTGTCTCTCGACTTTGCCAAGTTTTTCGAGAGTTTGTGTCAGTTCCTCTTGTGTGGCGGTGAGCTTCTCCTGAAACTTTTTTTTTTGCTCTAAAACCGTTTGTTTGTTGCTGTTCACCTCAATTTGTTGGGCTTTATTGGAAGCCTCATCCATCAGCTGGTCGACGGACATTGGTCTCGTCTGAAATTTTTTTGGTTTTTACAAAGACTTTTTTTTCGCCAAACCAGTGTTTCCAGATCTGGGAAGAGGAGCTGGATCTTGCGCTCCCGTTGCTGGTGGGTGAGGAGGAGATGCTATAAACACTTTTTTTGTGCAGAAATCCCCCGAAAAAACTCACATCGTACTCTTCTCTTTTTATAGAGTACTTGAGGTGGTACTGGTGGACTTTTTTGTTTAGGTCCTGAAAACTTGGTGTGAGCGGGGCCAAGATTTTTGAGCTTACCACAATTTCGGCTGCTTTCTCTTCAATTTCCTTAATCATCCGCTCCCCGTTGGCCTTGTACTCGTCCAGGAAACGGCTTTCGGTAGAGTAGCGGGCTTTCCACTCCTAAAAATATTCTTTATACACACACACACCAAACGACTTGCCTCCTTTTGCTGGGTTTCGCGGGCAATCTCAGTAAGGAGACTATTCACCCTCATGTTTGCCGACTGTAATTGAAAATTATGTGGGAAAGGGGGGGGGGGCGTTTTACGTTCAGCTCGACCTCTCGGTCTTTGAAGATTTTTCTTTCTGTCGCGAGGAGCTTCTCAAGACTCTGCAACACGAGATTTTTTTTTTTTTGAAAAAATGAAATTGTTACCTTGATCTTGTCGGCCTCTTCGCAGAACGCTCTGTTTTTCCGGTATTCATCCAGCCGGTATTTCTGTAAATTGCAAAATTGACAAACGGGACTTGTCGGGGAACATACCTCGTTTACGACGCGGAGTCGCTCAATCTCTTCTTTTTGCAACTGGTTTTCTTGTTGCAATAATTGAACCTCTTCGCGAGATTTTCGCAATAGGGACGAAATATCCAAAAAGTCTTCCATGTTTTCACGATTGAAAATTTTTAATGTGTGTGTGTGGATTTTTTTGTGAGTGTGTGTTGTTGTTGATCTCTGGCAGCTGTTGCATATTTTAAACCCTATAATTTTTTGTTGAAGATTTCTCTCTCTCTCGCGCGCCCTGGACATGAATGAACCATTTCTCGATTGGGGGGTGAGTTTTCCAGCACCACCACCGCCACCACCACCAAGCTTTTTTTACAGAAGGACGCACCGCTGTATTGGGATTTTAATCAGCCTAATCCTCCTCCTGCGAAAAATGAGGTAATTTGCAAAAATGTGGGTCTCTATGTTTTGTTTTTTGTTACAGCAGAAAAACGAGCAGGTGTGCTACACTTATCATTACCACTACCCAATGCAAAACGCAGACCACCTTCCGCCTGCTACTCATTTCGAACACCGCACGGATCCTGGTGATACTCTTGATCGCCTTTTGGCTCGTCTAAGACGTAACATTGATAGATTGGATGCCAATCTGGCCGAGCTCGCAGCTGTCACAAATTTTCGAGACTTGCGTATGGAGCCTTTTTCAGTGGATCAGAAGCCAGACAAGACAAACAAATGAATAGTTTTGTTTATTAATAAATCATGTTAAATTGGTGGTAAATTGATTAACAGGCGCAGGCGGTTATATTCGTCTCGGGCCTCGGTGTTGACTTTGATTTGGAAGTTTTTGTGATAGTTTGTAATGTAAAAATCGTCTCCACATCGAACACGGCTGGCACCCACAAAGAATAGGCCAGCGTCCATTTTGGAGGCTGATAGTTCTAGAACCACACGATCCAATGTTTGGCCTTGAGCCTTGTGAAAGGTGGCGGCGTAGGCGGGAATGAATGGTAGATAGAGTTTTGCTTGTCTCTCATTTGTACCAACGTCTCTTCTCTTGACTCGCCTATGCACAGTTTGGACAATGTGAGACGAAGTGGGCCTGAAAATTGTGTGGGGTTGTGTGACAAGTTTTTTCGCGGCTCACATTAGATCCACACGTTCAACGTTTTGATTTTTATCGGCGTGAATTTCAACAATGCGGGCAATTTCCCCGTTTCGTAATCCACACGGCAAATTTTCGTTGATCATCACTTTTGTTCCGCACGCAATTTGGAATTCGTTCACAAGTATGCGTTCGCAAACGTTTTCCTTGACGATTCGGTGATAGACGGTAGACACGCTCGACAAGGGAGCGCCAAACTTTGTTTTTATCACCTGAAAAAATTGATTTAAAAAATTGCGCGCGCACGCGTTCTTACCCTCTTGTTTATCTCAGAGGCACTTGCATTTCTGTGTGTTAAGACGAGAGAGTCGCCCTTTTCAATTTTTATAAACGTGTCAGAGACTCGGTCAAAATATCTCGGTGGTCCCTTGCTCACGACGCATTTCTTTTGTAGAAAAAGTCGGTCGGCGTCGTTGATTTTTCCCACACGCCATCTCTGCAGCATTTGAGAAAACTCTGGATCCAACAGTTGGCGCAAGTTTATTTGCAATTCTGCATATTCGAACGAGTGCCACCATTTTGCTAAAAAACACGTTTGTACACTTGTGTGGATTCTACCAACATACATTTGAATACCCATTCAGCCTCGACTGGAGGAATTTGGAGCAAATCGCCGAAAAGCACAATGCTGAAACCTCCGAATGCTCCAGAATTTTTGCGAATGAGACTCATCTTTTCTTCTATACTGTCTAGCATTTTGGCTGAACACATGCTAACTTCATCAATGATTACCAATTTCAAAACAGCATTCTTCACTTCTGGCATTGAGGCATTTGTTGGTTCTTCTTCTGCCCTTATTGGTAGATTGAAAAACGAGTGTATTGTTTTACCGCCGACTAGTTTGGCGGCTAGTCCTGTAGGGGCACACACAAAAACATGAGGGTATCCGATTGCGTCAATGATTGCGTTGATTAGAAACGATTTGCCGGTTCCCGCCGTACCAGAAACGAACAATTTAATCTAGGTTTTAGGTTTTTTGGTTGAAAAATGTTGAAAACATATTACCGGCTCGTCGTTGTCGATTTTTTCCATAATCCTATCGAACACTTTGAGTTGATCACCTTTCAGCGTCCTTTTGATTTTGTAGTAGCGATTGTCGGACATTTTTTGACAAGAGTGATTCTAAAAAAGATGGCCGTTTTACACTTTTTGACACGCCCACCTGCGTTTCTCAAACTTGCTCATTCTTTACTTTTTACCTCGTCCGAGTTGGTGACTCATCATGAGCCAACTTTTCCCGGATCCGCGACCCGCGGTTGCTCACCATCATGAAAAAGACGCTTTTCTCTACGACTTTCAATTGTCTCCATCTCCACCACTCTTGGTACCTCTACCACCCCCTCCTCCGCCACTAGGTTGGTTTCTCGGGGTTGTTGACACTTGTACATTACACTTTTTGCAGAAGTGAAAAAGAAGAGAACCGGAAAACGTTTGATTAGCGCTACTGATGGCAAGAAAAAGAAGCGCCAAAAGAAGGTTGCTGTTGGAGGCGGTAAACGGCTTTTTCGAGAACCTCGCCCACTTGTTAGTGTCTGCATTTGTGAAACGTGCCGAGACGGATCTCTATTTGAAGAATCTGTTTTGAAGATTTATCTTTGTACAACATGTAAAAAACGTTTATTTGTGAAATGAAGAATTAAATCACACGATCTGTTTTCTTTAGGAAAGAATTCTTTTGCTGGCATGCCGGGCAAAAGCTGAAACTCATCTTGTTGTTTTCAATCTTGAACGTTCTGTGGCAGCAACGGTCGAGAAATAGAGAGAAGATTGCGCCATTTCCACACACCACCGAACGCATCACTATAAATTGGGGTTTGTGTGTAAAATTTTGACACAACACTACTTACTTCTATCCCACATTTCGTCACCGGGTATCATGTGTGGGTTGTAGCACTCTCTTCGTCTTCCGTAAAAAACACGAGCGCGAGTTACTTGACTATCCGGATACTTTATTGCAAACGTCTTCTTTTGGCATTCTGGGCAAAAGTTCATTTTGGCTTCTCCATCTTTCAGCATGTACGTTTCGCTACAGCATCGGCCCATACTGAACACTATTATTCCGGGACCATCGTATGGGGATTGGAGCACATGATCCATTGGGAAAAAAAGTAAAAGTGATTGGTGTGCGCGTGTGCGGCGGCGAGTTGAAAGAGGCGGGGTCCCGAGCTTTCATTAACAATGGAAGAACCGCTGCTTGTCGACTCTGATAATCGATTCGTGATTTATCCGATAAAGCATCGCGATATTTGGAATTACTACAAGATGGCTGTTGCCTCTTTCTGGACAACAGAGGAAATTGATCTCGGAAAGGATATGGACGATTGGAACAAGTTGAGTGCTGACGAGAAAACTTTCATCTCTACTGTTTTGGCGTTTTTTGCTGCTTCTGATGGAATCGTTGTGGAAAACTTGGTGAGTGATTTTTTCCTATTGAAAATGTTGTGTTTTCTAGTGTGAACGATTTTCTACCGAGGTCAAACTAACAGAGGCTCGATTCTTTTATGGTTTCCAAATCGCAGTTGAGAATATTCATTCTGAAACGTATGCCAAATTGATTGAGACTTATATCAAGGATGAGAGCGAGCGGCGCGTCTTGTTTGATGCTATCAATGGGTTTGAATTTATCAAGAAGAAGGCTGATTGGGCCCTACGATGGATTTCGGATACGGAGACGAACTTTGCCGAACGTTTGGTCGCATTTGCTGCTGTCGAAGGGATCTTTTTTAGCGGATCGTTTGCCTCGATTTTTTGGCTGAAAAAGCGCGGTCTCATGCCCGGACTCACTCACTCTAATGAACTTATCGCAAGGTAGCTTTTCCTTTTCTCTCCTCTCACATTTTTTCTTTTTTGCAGAGATGAGGGTCTTCATCGTGATTTTGCGTGCCTCTTGTTTTCCAAGATTGTTAATAAACCATCTCAGAAACGAGTGTTTGACATTATCGATGAGGCTGTTTCGATCGAGTTGGATTTTTTGACTGAGGCTCTTCCTGTCAACGTTATTGGCATGAACAGATATTTGATGAAGAAATACATTCGTTATGTTGCTGATCACCTACTCGTAGAACTTGGATTTTCAAAATTGTATGACGAGACCAACCCTTTTGATTTTATGGAAAATATTTCAATGGAGGGAAAGGCAAACTTTTTTGAAAAACGAGTATCCGAGTACCAACGCCCCGGAATCATGTCCGACCCTTCCGACAATGAATTTCGTCTCGACGCCTTTTTTTAAACTTGTTGTAATAAAATGTTTTTATCGAACGTGTGTAACACATTGAGAGAGAAACGGAGAAAAAAGAGAAAAGAATTGAGAGAGAAATGGCACCTGTCGGCATATCTTGGTCGTTTGTCGCTTGGAGTTTTGTTACGCAAATAGCTTTTGCGTTGTGTGTTGGCATTTGGAAAAAACACTCGCGGGTTCAATCCCGTGTGGGGTCTTGAAAAAATTGGTGACAAAAAGTGCGCCTTTCGGTGGTTTGCATCTTGCATTCGATGTACTGAAATGCAAGATCTGAACCATCGGGAATGGGGTTTTTTGGTTTGGTTCACATCTTGCTTGGGGCGCAACTCTTACTATATACTACTTCGCCACCTTATCTTCGAAATGAGAAGCTAATAGCAGTTCGTTGGTGTCCAGGTTGGGAAGATTTGAAGACTTCTGGGCGCGAGCCATGAGGTAGGCGCCGATACGGTAAAGTAGATTCATGACAAAAGAAGAATAGGAAAATAAGAAGAATAAATTTGATAGAATGAGTGATTTCAGTCTTTCTCGTTCCAGCTTTATACATGTAAAGCATAGCTTCCAGAAATTTCGGAAAAGCTGCTGAAAATGCTTGTTTTTTCTAGAAAATTATGAGTTATGTTCCAGAAAGTTCCAGAAGCTGTTCCAGAAGCTTGCTGAAAATTCCAGAGAGTAATTGGTCACCTGGTGATTTTTTTTTTCAAATGTTCATATCAGACCGAATTTTGAAAAAAAAAATGCAAAGAGGGAAAATAAATGAATAATTAACAAAAAATGTAAAAAATAAAAGAAAAACAAAAATAAATTCAACAGCAAGGAAACGAACCCGAGACCTCCCGCACGCTGTTCTACATCACATCCCCTCGGCCAACCGCCGCTCGATTCCTCTTGCCTTGCCGGGTAGTGAGGAGAGTGCGACGCGCAGAGAGGGGGCGCCACGTCGACAACGCATAAAAAATGAGGGGCGGGGCCAGATTTTCAGATGAAGATTTCCAGACTCACAGGGGCCAGTGCAGGCTAGAAATTTCAGAATCCACTCACAGAAGTGTCTACTTTCAGACTACCAATTTATAGAAAATTCCCAACCCACGTGGGAAAAACAGTCCCTTGTAAGACTCAGGGTGGAGGAGTCTAAATTCCAAAGAAATCTTCAGTTTGAGTCTATAGACATATTTCGATTGAAAAATCATAAAATTCGTAAAAACATCCCATTTTTGATTCGTTCGTTTTTAGGAAGAGCACCATCTCCACAACCAGTTCCAAACCAAAATGAAAATGTCATACAAATTGACGATGGTGAACCGGGAGAGGCTTCAGGAGAAGAACAGGAAGATGATTCAGGGGAAGAATTCGATGATGGTTCAGAGGGAGAATCCTATGATGGTTCGAGTGAAGAAACCGGATATGCGTCGGGGGAAAGAATCAGAGGATGGATCGGAAAATGATGCTGAAGACAAAGAAAATGATGGTGAGTTGGAAAAAATTGTTCTTTGTAACCACGGGGTTGTTTTTGACACTCTTTCCTCTGGTCGCAAATTTAAATCAGAATCCACAACTTCATTCTCGAATTTTTTCAGAAGCGCCGATCCCCGCTGAGCAACAGCAGCCGGCTCCACCAAGACATCTAATGGAAATAATGGGAGATCAATTTCAAATCGCCCCTGTTAATCAGCTTGAAATTTTGCTTTGTTTCCTCACCCATAGTGAAATTTTTTATCTTGAGTTTTCAGGTAATTTGTGAAGCAGTTTCATTATGGACACCTTCGAGAAGATTCCAATCCTTGCCTCACAACCTCTAACTTTTTCTGAATGTGCAAATTGTGAACATTTATTTTCATTATTGTATTTTACATGTAATATACCCATTTTTCTTAATATTATTACTTTTCACCATCTCCCAAAATTGTTTGTTGTCATTATCTAATCATCTTTAACTTTGTCATAACTCCATGTTTTTCACTCGAGCTTATTCACATCTCCCCGAAAATTCCGTTGACATTTATTCATTCCCTGTGACCATCTCAACATTTTGTTTTGCATAATACGATTTCTATTTTTGTGATATAATACTGTTAATTTATTTTTATTGCGGTTTTTTTAATTGTTCGGAAATCCAGTTGTACCTTTATGGTTCATCTGTTTGAATACCTCTCTTTTTATACTGCATAATAACTTTTCTTCTCTCTTGATTACAGATAACCAAGAATGGAATTTGATGAGTATGCAGATGTGTTAAATGCAGGAGAACCGGTAGAGGTGAGAATTTTCTGTATTTTTACAAAAATTGAAAACAATGGAATTTAAAAAAAAGAGAAGACATTTCTAACAAAATTCTTATCTCAAAAATTAAATACAAAATGCTCAGATTCAACCAACGGGGAATACCAGTAACACAGCTTTTTCTCTCGCCAACATTGTACCATCAGCCGACAATGGAATTTCAAACGAGCATAGTGAGTGTTTAAAAAAATGGTGATCAGTTAAAACTTTTTCGGACTGGGTAGTGAAAATAGCCTGTCTAATTTTTGTTTCGAGTTTTTTTACAAAAAGTTATTTCAATTTTTTATTCTCAAAATCAATACAAATCAGTTTTTATGAACTGAAAAACTTTAGTGTTTTTGAACAGGTACTGTTTGTGATTTTCAAAGTGCAGTTCTCAGTTTTACACCGATTCATTCTCTGAAAAAAAACTCGAAATTGAAAAAAAATCCGGAGAAAATGAAAAAGTTTTTTCAGAAAGCAGAGTTGCTCCCAATAACCAGCAACTCAATTTTGATGGATTTATCTTCAAAAGAGAAATAGACCTGGGTCATTTCGTATTTGATAGGAGCAATGCGTGGGGAAGAGTGATTCCGGAACTCCAGAATTTGTTAGAAAATGGATCATTGGACAATATACACCAACCAAGCAACGTGAACGGAAATTTATTTTATTTGTGTGAGATCGATGGAAAATGGTGCGACGTTCCAGTTGAGGTACTCCATGAAAAGTGAGGAATTATCAGCTAAACATTTTGATGAAATGATACTTTCAGATACCCATTACAAACGAAAAGAATGTGCTTTGATGTAAGTTGTTTTATTATAAAAAGTGAATCGCAGTCTCCCTCTTGTGATGTTTGAAGTCATGGAGTTTGACAATTTGTAATGACACTTTGCAAATTCAAACTTTTTAAGAAATCATATCAAGATTTCGGAATCTAATATTTTTTTTAAATAAGCGAGACCAAGTAATCAACATACATCTTTTTCAGTTTGTCTATACCCGGGATCCTAAAGTTCAAAAGCATCTCAATCCAAATTTACGTGTTCTTCCTACAATGTAGAGACGTATAACAAAATTTTGAAAGT